>PVKU01000186.1:545276-657575 GCA_004027475.1 Anoura caudifer
CCCCCCCCCCCCCCCCCCGAGGTGCACAAGGTCCCCAGGCTTTCTCAGCAGGGGTGTGCCATGCCTGGAGCCGAGGTTTACACTCTGGGGAGAAAGCAGCTCAGGGCTCAATGGAGTCAAGTGCAGGCGCCGGGACTGAGGAGGAGGGTGCCAGTGGACCTCAGGCTGTTTGTCCCTCCGCTGTGGCCCTGCACCTGCCTGAAGTCCTGTCTGCTCGCCTCCTCCCTGGCTCAGGTCCAACAGACTCGCATTAGGCTCTTGTCATGAAGTGGAGGCACTGGGACCACCCAAGGCCAGTTTTAGCCCTCAGTGGCATTGCTTGTTGCCCACGACAGTCGGAGGCCACCACCTCCCCCCAGCGAGGCAGTGGGTGCTCAGGGCCACAGCCCGGTTTCCTGTTAACCTGAGGGGACCACAACTGAGACAGGTCACCCTGCTGTTCTCTAGAGGATCACATGCTGTGCTGAAACTTCAAGTACAAAAGGGCATTTGTGTCCTGCCTCCCATTGTTCTCGCTATGCAGGGTGACAGGGAGGGGGAGAGCAGACGTCACAACGGTAGCTGCCAGGGTCAGTGAGACTTGGGTGGTTCCGGCAGCGTCAGAAGTGTCAGTTCACCGCATCCTCCCGTCCATTCGTTGCTGCCGCCTCTCTTGCATCCGAGGAAACTGAGGCTCCAAGAGGCGTGGCAGCTTGCCCAGGATCACAGAGCTGTCGCGTGGCAGAGCAGGGATTTGAACCAGTGGCTCAGGTGCAGAGCCCCCGGTCTTACCAGCAGTGCCTCTTTGCTACTTTGAGTGAAAAGCCCTGACCAAGAAGGAGGTGAGGATTCATGAGGGGTTTTATGTCAGGGAGGCCAAGAGGGGATTTCCAGCCCGCCCTCCTGCAGTGAGGGAGGACCTCGCCAGGGTTTGCGAGGCGCAGGAAGGGAGACTGCATCCCCAAGACGAAGGGGGAGTCAGAACTGTGATGGCTGCCATCAGAGAGGCTGCGTTTGGGGGGCCCTCCCGGGCTTTATTTTATTCATCTGAATTCAGGCTTAGCTTCCCCCAGACGCAGGCCCTTGGCCACCCCCACCCGATGAGCCCCCAGGACCGTGGCTCTTTGGGGACCCTGGCTCCAGGATGGAGTGCCCGCTGCGCCAGACTCCCGACCCGCCTCTCCCCCGTCTTCGAACCCCAGCTCCCCGATCCGGCTGTTCTCCTGCCTCGCCAGCTGAGAACGCCTGTGTCGTAAAGCTGTGAATGGGCCATTTCGGCTCAGAGTCCAGATGCATTTTTATATCTGTGTGGAAAAAACCGCAGAGGCTCTGCTGGCAGTCAGAAAGAGGTTTTTTTAAATTAAAGTTAGAGGGGAAAAAAGGAGAGAAAAACTTCCCTGCACCTGGCCCCTCTCCGGAAAGCACAGGGGAGAACAAAGCTTTTCTGCAGTGTGGCCACATGGCTGGTGTAAAAAGATGCGTGTGCCACCCGCCTCCCACTTGCGCTTCACACAGGCTCAGTTGTCAATGAACAGGTACTGTGTGCCGCCGCTGGGGCCAGCGTGTTAGCCCCACTGTCCAGGTGAGGACACCAGGGCTCCGGGTGGGGCAGGTAGCCAGCCCTAGGTGACTGTTACTTCCCCAGGCTACTGCAGCCAAGTACCGCAGGCTGGGCAGCGTCAAACAGCAGATGCTCAGCCTGCAATTCCAGAGGCCAGAAGTTCAAAACCAAGGTGTCGGCAGGGACGGTTCTTTCTGAGGGAGAATCTGTTCCATGCCTCTCTCCTAGCTTCTGGCGAGAGCCAGCATTCCTCGGCATGCAGAGGTGACACTCTAGTCTCTGTGTCTCTTACAAGGACACTAGTCATTGGGTTAGAGGCCCACGCCAGTCCAGTGTGTCCCCACCTTAACGTAACTAACTTCCGTCTGCAAAGACTGTGTTTCCCAACAAGCTCACGTCCTGAGGTACTAGGGGTTAGAGTTTCCATGTGTCTTCTTTTGGAGGACACAGTGCAACCGCCAACAGTGGCACTGCGGTTGAGAGCCAGGGTTGGGTTGGTTCCAGCACAGAGCCCTTCTGCTCGCAGCGTACCAGGAGGAAAAGGGACACACCCCACAGCCCCTGCTGGTCTCCAGTGTTGAGGGGTACTAGGCGCAGGCCCTCCCCAAACCCAGCACCTCCCAGCCTCTCTGCAGAGAGAGAAACTTGCAAATGTCCCAAGTCTGCCCCAGCAACAGGATGACGAGAACTAGCATCTATTGAGCGCTGACTGTGCACCCACGCTCTTGTAAGCACTTTCCACATTAGCTCTCATTTTCTGTAGAACCCTCGGGTTGGAGTACCGTTGATGTTCCCACTTCATAGATGAGGAGACTGAGGCCTGGGAGAGTCATTCACCCTCCCAGGTCTTCAAGCTAGGATGTGCAGGGCCTAGGCAGATGGCTCCAGAGCCCAGGCCCCTGACCACAAAATGTAGCAGCCTCTGTACCAGGGGAGTGTTTCAGGAAAAGCCCCACCCACTGCCCTGTAGCTTAAACCTGAGGGATGTCCAGGAGGGAGCTCTCCGGTTCCGTGCAACTCCATTCATATGACCTGTCTGGAATGGCCAGATCACAGGAACAGGACGCAGATCAGTGCTTGCTGGGCCCAGGGGGGATGTGGAGTGACTGCTAACGAGTGCGACGCTTTTCTGGGGTGGGGGTGGGGGGGTGACAAAACGTTCTAAAACGGACTGGTGGTTGGCAGCTGTGGGTGTCCTAATGGCCACTGAGCAGTGCCCTTCAGTGGGTGCCTCAAACGGTGTGGGAGTTACGCCTCAGTAAAGCTGTTGGAAAACAAACACCAGAAGGAGGGAGGTGAGTGCAGTGGGGAGGTTGGGGAGAGCAAAGGCATCAGGGGGCAGAGCCTTTGGCAGGACCCGGGTCACTGGGGCAGAAGCTGGTGTCCTGGGGCCAGTGAGGAGGTTGAGGGCAGCTGGGCCGGGGGCAGCAGAGAGACACGGGGGGGTGGAATCGCCGGGGCCTGCACTGTTGTCATCAGGCAGCCAGACGGGGCTTGGCTTTCCCAGAGGTGCTGCCACAACAGCTGGGTGGAAGGGCCAGTTCCTGGGCTCACCGTCCTGGGCAGGCTGTGCTGTGGGGAAGAAACTGCTGCCTGACCCTCACCCAGCAGCAGGCCCCAGTGGCGGGTGTATTGACTGCACTGCCCCCCCGCAGCTCTCTCCCTGGGGGCGGAGCCCATGAACTTAGAAGAGGTGCTGGGCGGTGTCGCTCTGGCCGGAAGCCAGCCTCAGAGTCTGGGGTGCCGGGTAGATGGGGAACCCAGTGGAGTGGCCAGGGCAAGGTCTTAGCTGATTTGCTGTGTTTTGTTTCTTGTCCCTGATCCTCCAGAGGGCCTTCAACGCTCTGTGTCACAGCACCCACTTGTATGGCCGGAGGCTGGTCCTGGAGTGGGCTGACTCTGAGGTGACCTTGCAGGCCCTGAGGCGGAAGACGGCCGAGCGCTTCCATGGTAAGAGCGGTGGGGCTGCTGGGGTGACTCCCTCGGGCCTCGGGGCCAGGGTACCGGGAGGCAGCCCGTGGGGCGGGTGGGGCACATTGGGACTCTCCAGGCCCTTTGGGCCTCTGGTTGGGTCATTGGGAGGCCTGGCAGGAGAGGAGGACAGTGGGCCAGGGAGTTCATTGCCCCTCCTCCCTTCCCCCTGGGCCACCACAGCCAGCTGGCACTCCCACCGGGGGCTCATGTCCTGTGGCCTCTCCACCAAGTGCTGTCTGCCCAGATTCCACTGGCTGGCCCAGGGGGCTACTCGTGCCAATTTCCCTGCCCCCCCTTTACTAGAGCCTCCCTGGCTACCCAATTTAAGGACCATATGCTTCCCGCCAGGGCCCCGATGGTGCCAGCACCTAACTCCTCTTACCTTTTCGGTGTCTCGTGGCCACACTGACTGTTCGGCCCCTCCCTGGAGAGTGGCGGTGAGCACCTGCTCTGCTCTGGGGTGGGGGGGTGCGGCTGTGACCTAGTGGGGCTGCGGGTCCAGGTGGAAGAGGCTGGTCACGCTGTTTGAGCAGGTGCTGCAGGAAGGCCTCCCCACAGAGGTGACATTTGTGCCCAGGAAAGAGCTGCCTGGGCACAAGGACCACAGGGTTGGCATGATCATGGCACACGGAGGGGCAGGTGGCGAAGGCTGGAGAGGCTGGCTTAGTGCAGTGGCTTGGTGGCCCCCCTGCAGCGTCCCCCACAGTGCTCTGATGTGGAGGCCGGCACGTTGCCGCTGTCCCCCAGGGAGTCCCAGCACGACCCGCGGTTGCCCAGCTCTCGGTGCTTTCCCAGACCAGCCACGTTACTCCGGCACCTGCGTTGCTCCCCTTGCTGTCCCTGTCCCCACCGGGCAGCTGGGGGCTGTCACCTGGGGACAGTCTGGGGGTTGGCTGCGAAGCCCACCTTTGCCCCACTTGTCTGCAGAGGGGGAGCCCGGTCCCAGGACTGGATCTTGTGCTGTTCCATCCGGTCACACTGGGCTTCCCAGATCCGGCAGCAGCGTAGCAGCCCGTGTTGGGGGGTTGCTCTTGGGGGCTGTGAGTGTCCCAGCAGGCCACCCTGGTCTTGTTGGGGCAGCACGCATTCCGTGCGAGCAGCGTCTTGGTGACACAAGACTGCGTCTTCCGCAGGCATGCTTAGAGCCCCAGACAGGATGGAAGCCCTTCCTCTGTGGCTCAGCCTGGTGCACCCTTCAGGAAACCCCTCCTGCTCGTTGCCCGGGCCTTTCCAGCCCAATCCCTCCCACTGCACCTCCCAGAGTGTGCTGTTCCCTGGCAACCCGCAGGCCTCTTTGCTCATCCTGTTCCCCCTACTGAGAACACCTTGCTTCTCAATTTTTTTTTTAACCTGGCAAGCGCCTACCCAGTCTTCAAGGCTCAGCTCAAATGACACTTCCTCCTGGAAGCCTTCCCTTTTCCCACCGCTCCCCAGGTGTCAGTGATTGCTGCATCCTCTGCTTTTCACCTCTGTCCCTGTACTTCCCGGCCACGTCGTTGTCCACTTCTCCACGGCTTTGACCCTCACTGGACCCATTCCTCCCCAAGAGGGCACTGCTGCATACTCATCCCTGTCACTGATCAGTCCCTCTCTGGGCCCCCCGGGCCTGACCGTCAGTCTGAAGTGGAGAGACCAGAATCGAGAGAAATCAGGGCTAAGTACATAGTCGTTGGCTCACAACTCAATAAGTCCCCAAATCCTGCCATGCAGAGAGAGAACCTATCCGTATCGACAGCCATCGACAGGCCCAAATGCACCATCGGCAAATGTTTGTGTAAGGGACTCTCCTGGGCCCCCTGCGCCCACACCCAGGACCAGCGAGGAGTGTGGGCTCAGCACTTCGGCCCCGGCATTGGAGAGAAGCCCCTTCAATAAATTGAGCTCCACAGACAGCGTGATCACCTCACCTGGCTCCAAAGCGTTTCCATGTGATTGGCTCTTCCAGACAGGACAGATGCAGTAACGGTGTAACGCAGACGGCGTTTATTTGCGTGCGTCTTCCCATCAATTCCACACCTGCCCTATGAGATGACACAGTTGGCCCCATTTGATGGGTGAGAGAACTGAGACCCAGCAAGCACTGAAGTGACCCGTGACAGCTGTCATTTGCGAGGGACGTGCTCTGTGCCGGGGGCCACCCTTGGCATGTGGCACATGCCGTCTCATTTTACAGACAGAGAAACTGAGGCTCAGCATTGTTGTGCCCAACGTTACTCGGGGACAAAGTGGCAGAGCCTAGATTCAACCTGACCAGTGCTGGAGCTGCTCCTCCTGCCCTGCACAGCCTGTGCTACTCCAGCCAGCCCCATTGTCAGAGGCCTGGGGCCTCCCCAGTGTCCGCTCTGCGGCTTCCTTCACCCTGACTCATTCAGACCTGGCACCCAGAACTACGGGGTTCCTTCTGGAAGTGGAGGGAATGAGTGATAAATTGTGATGGAAAATGTCACATGGCCCTGCACAGTGGCAGGGCCTCGTAGAAGCCCTGTGGTGTGCATATTATTGTCCCGTGTCCAGATGAGGAAGCCGAGTCCAGAGGTGGGGTAAAGCCCTTGCGGCCAGCCAGGGTGTCCGAGCCACACTGGGATTCTGGGCTCCTTCTGAGCCCCTCAGGAAGAGCACCGCCCTCCCAGGTTCTGGAAGGGGCCAGCCCTGAGCTGAAGGCAACCCTCCAACCAACCCAGTTCCATCTGGGATTCGCCCCGGGGGGTTGGCAGGAAGCGCCCCTGGTGCAGGAGCTGCTTACAGAGATGTGGGGGCAGGGCCAGGGGTGAGCAGTGGTGAGGAGCTATCACCCTCCCCACGGGCTGTCCCCTCCCGGGGAGGGAACTCTTGGTGTTCGTTCCCTGTCCTCTGCTCTCCTGCCAGGTCTCCTCTTGGCCTGTCCTACTCCTAAGCCAAAGGGCCAGGACCCTAGCAACACCTTTTGGGGACACAGCAGGACAGAGGATGGATCTGGTGGCAAATATCAGGGCATGTGTCTGGGGTGGGGGCCAGGTTTTTGGGGGATAGAGGCAGCAGTGCATGCTGGGACAGGAAGCAAGATGTCCTCGAGATACCCCCTGCCTGGAGGGGTCACCAGCAAGCACAGCTGAGTGTCAGACTCCAAGCCAACCTCACCTGTTTAGGGCATGAAGAGGTGGCAAAAGGTGGCCTGCGAGTTTCGGGGTCGAAGAGCCTAAAAGGAAACACCTGTTTTTACAGCGCTCTTTTCCAGAGAAGTGCACAGCGATCCTTTGAAAATGAAAGAACATACCATCCAAAGCACAGCAAAATAGAAGGCAAGGTTGTTTAAGCCGAGTCCATGAAACCTCGTCTCCCTGGGTCCTAGAGCCCTCGTGTGGGCTGGCGTCAGCAGCTGTGAACCCCAGAAATGCTGCATGCGTGTGTGGCTGTCTCGCAAGAGGATCTCTTACCGACATCACATTTTCTATGAGTTCCTGGTCCCCGAACGCTTCGCTTTGGAAAGAAAGGGCTTTGATGCCGAAATCAACAAGACCTGGCCTCGGCGGCTCCTTGGCTGAGTGCCCCAGGACAGGTCCTTGTGCCGTCTGGGCTTCCGTGTCCCCTGCACAAGCGAGGGTGACTCAGGTGCCAGTTTTTTCAGTCCTTGAGAAGATGATCGGGGGACAAAAGGGCACAAGCTGCCTTTTTTTTAACCCACACAACACAGGCAGGAGGTGGACACCTTGTTCTCCGTTTGCCGGATGAAAGGACTGAGGCGCACAGCGATGCAGTGACCTGCCTGACCACCAGGCCTGTGCTCTGTGATGCCTCCATTCGGCCTTCCCAAGTAATCAGGACATGGGGGAGGAGTGAGGGGCAGGTGCCCTGGAAATGTCAGCCCCTCTCACCTACCCACCCGTTGGCTGACCTCTGCAGGCAACAGGAGGTGCCTGTGTGGCAGCCCAGAGTATTCCAAGTAGGACTCCTGGCCCCTGCCCTCTCCCCCGCCCCTCCGCTCCTCCCCCGTGGCAGGAAGTGCCCAGCTCACTTGTGCCGAAACCTGCACTGCTCAGAGATCCCAGGGCCTGGCAGACGCAGGGCAGGCGGGATCCGGGCCCTGTTCCCACCCCAGCCCTGAGCTCTCCCAAGAAGGTGCTCAGCTCTCAGGTGGAGTCAGGAGCCTTGTTTGCCCAGCCTGAGCACCAAGGCCGTGACAGAGGGCTCCAGGGGCAATGCGGGCCGTGGAATGAATGGCAGGCAGCTCCAGGACAGTGGGAGGTGGCTGGAGTGGATAGAGGGGCGTGTCGGCCTCAGCCAAAGCTCTCGTGGCCAAGACAGTCAGCACAGTTACCCCCATTTCATCCCTGTGCCTGGGCTCAGCGTCTCCAGCAGACCAGCCGCTCCCTGGTGGCCTGGGAGCTGCCCAGCCCTGGGACCAGCCTCCAGCTCCTCCGTCAGGTCCCTGATGAGCTCTAGTCAGGGTGGACAGAGAGTTCACCCCAGGGCACCCAGCTACTAGCGGCTGAGCCGGGAGTCAGACCTGGGCTGCTGGCCGTCCTGCCGGTCGAGTCGTCCTGTCGGTGGGTGGGTGTTGCCGGCCCTACGTTTCACCCCAGCGTGTGTCCCCGTGCCTGCTCTGTGACTGGGGCACGTCACTTGGCCTCTGCTTTGTCATCTGTACAGTGGGACCAGGGTGCCAGCCTCATTAGGGGAATGACCGGCCTCAAAGGAGATGAGGCCTGTGAAGACCCCGGCACACCGTGAGCATGTCACAGATGCCATCCACCCTGCCCTCCCCTTCGGGGACTGGTTCTGCTTCCTGCTCCGGGCCACCAGGAACAGTCCCTGTCTCTCTGGTGGGTCCAGGCTGAGGAAGGGTGCTGTGTGGGCAAAGGACTGAGACGTACTGGGGCAGCCGTGGTGGTTATGAGCCTGGACGGTGACGAGCATGCCTATGTGAGTGTGAGAGAGAGAATACAAGTACGCCTAACACTCGGACTCAGGTGTGTTTGCATCCGATGCTGGATGTTTCCCGGTCCCTTGGGGCTCACATGCCCAGCCCTGGGTGTGGCCCTTAGCAGGTCCTCTTAGGGCACAGTGGCGGTGATACGGAGCGTTCTTAAGGTCTTGCCATTCAACATCATTTTGGCAAATAAACGAACTGGGCACCCAGTCTGGTGCTCGTGGTTTATCTGGGGTCCCTTACTGCCAGCCAGAAGAAGCTGGTTTGGTTTTAACCCCCACCCCCCAGTACTTCCCACCCCATGAGGAAACCTTTATTTCATCCATTGTCCCTGGATAAGGGCAGGGTCACATTTTCCCATAGGAGTTGATGCCTAAGAAACACGCGTGAAATTAAACATCAAAGAACAGGTCTTTCAGAGTCATTTGAAGAGTTACTCTGACTAGGCAAAGCCCTGGACACTGGACAGAGGTGCTTTTAGAAAAGGACTGGAAGAGTAAGACAGCCATTTTTGCCCAGAATGGTGCTCCCCCGCCTCCCTTGCCAACCCAGCCTCCATCTTCTCAGTCTCCACCCCAGCCCCCACCCACCGCCCCAGCCCCTCCCCCCCCACCCCACCCCCGGCAGGTGAAGTGCAGCCTTGCGTGTGGCAGGTGGAGCGAGAGCAAGGAGGGAAGAAAGAGAAAAGTCGGCCGCTGGCTGTGTTCTTTTCTTCCCAAGCGTGTTACAGACCAGCAGGGTCGCGGCATCGAGAAGCTTTCAGGGCCTGGCAGGCCGCAGTACCTGCAAGCACTCCCAGAGAATAAAATGGCACAGAAGTGATTTGTCTGCAGAACCCTCTGCGTTCGAGTGTGCGCAGCCAGGGAGGCGCCAGCAGACGGGCTTTTATTTGGCGGGAGCGCGGCTCTGCGTCCCCGCGTTGTCTTGTTCCAGCTGGGCGGGCTGATGGGCTGCCGTGAGCACCTGCACCTTTCACCTCTGGAGCTGGGAGCTCAGACACGACCCGCATGACGAGTGGCTGGCAGCGGCGCCGTCCCCGCCTATGCCCAGCCAGACACAGATGGGGCACTTGTCCCACCGGTCACTAGCCTCTAGCACACAACCACCCGCCCAGGGCGGAGGAGGGACTTGACTGTGCGGAAGCCCCACACCCCATGCCTTCAGGGTGTCAGATTCGGCTTGTCCCTGACGCCCCTCTTCCTCTAAGTTCCCCCATCACACCCCTCACCACCTCCTCCTGCTGCTTTGCGTACACATGAGCGACTGTCTAGCATCTCCTCTCCCCACGAGGCCTCACCACCCCCCGCCCCCCGCCAGGGACAAGACCCTGGCCACGCCACTGCCCTGGCGCAGCGTCTAGTGCGAGTGGGCACTGGCTCGCTGTTTGGGAGTAAAAAAGTGTAGATAAGAGCCTGCCGTCAGCTTGGCCCCTTCCAGTTGAGCGTGGAGAAGGCACTAGGCACAGTCCAAGTGCCAGCTCGGTCCATCTTCACGCACCCCCCCCCCCAGCCTGGGCAGTGTGCCCCAGGCCACATGGTTGGTTAGGCGAACAGCCCCCCTGGAGCCTCCCTGTGAGCCTGGAAGCACCAGTCCGAAAAGTGGCAGCCGTGGGACGTCCCATCGAAGACCAGAACAGGCGGAGGAGAAAGGGAGAAGGGGAGAAGGCTTTATGGGAGACCTGCCTGTGCAGGGCCACCCTGAGCGGTTTCCCGCACCCGGTAGCCTCAACTCCTGGAGAGGGCGCTGTTCCCGTGTGTCCCAGGTGCACACAGAGACCCAGAGAGATCTAGTGACTTGCCCAAGGGCACACAGCTCCGCACGCTACATAACACTCAGCCCTGCTTCACCACTCCCTACATCCCCAGCTATCCCTACGTCCCAGATTGTCCCCCTCGGTCTGACCTGGTGCCCAGTCAGCAAACTGCAGCCACAGCCAAATGCAGCCTGCAGCCTTTTTGTCAATGCAGTTACGGGGGCACACAGCCGCGCCCTCGTGCACATGTAGGGGCTGTGGCTGCGTTCTCACCGTGCAAGGGCAGAGTCCAGTGGTTGGGACAGAGACCCTGTGCGCATAAGACCTAGAATCTTGGCTGCCTTATCCTGTACAGAAAAAGTTTAGAGCCCCTAAGCCTTGTGAAATGGCTGCTTTTATTTTATCCAAAAGCTGTGGGTGGCTGATTCCACCACAGCCCCCTTTTCTTCGAGAGCGCAGGATCCCAGAGGCTGCACGGCTGCGCCTCGCCCCCCAGCAGGCAACCTCTGCGTCTGTCCATACTCTGCTCACCCTGGAGAGGGGCCCCATCGCTTTGCTGCCCCTCCATTCTCATTCCTCCCTTCACTCAGCACTTCACTGTTATCGATACCAAGCCTCACTCAGCACCGAGGACGGAGCAGCACACACGGAGCCAATGCCTGAGTGGGAAAGACCCTGACAAAAAGGAAAAGTTAGTAACGACAGAGTTTGACAGGAGCAAGCCCTGCAGAGGAGGTCAGAAAGGAGTGCGGTGGGGAGGACAGGTTTCAAATACAGCCGTCAGGGAGTCTGCCTGGGGGTCAGGACTTTCGTGGGATGCAAAGGAGCCAGCCCGCCAGCGATCTGGAAGGAAGCCGCTTCGGGCAGAGGTTACCGCAGGTGCAAAGGCCCTGGGGCAGAAGCATGTTTCCAGCAGGCCGCTGTGCAGAGAGAACAAGTCCAGGGCCGGGGGCTGTTGGAAACAAGCAGGGCTCCCTTGTGGGTGTGGCAGGGAGCCTGGGTTTCATTCCAGACACGGCAAGACGTCCCTTGAAGATTCAAAGAGGGGAGTGCCATGCCTGATTTACACCACCAGACCTCTCCTCTCTGCCTTATGGCACCTGCGTGGTAAGGGGATGAGATTGGAGGCAGGGGCCCCATGGTAGTCATCCCAGCAAGTAACGGTGATGGCCTGGGCAGGGCCAGAGAGACAGGGATGGAAAGAAACAAGCAGCCTGAGCATTGATTATGGGGAGGTAGGGCCTGCCAGGCTTGCTTCCAGAAGTCCGGAGGGAAATGGAGGCAGGTGCAGAGTTCTTTGCTCTGAGCCCCTCAGAGGCTAGTGGTGCCACATGATGACGAGGCCCAGGAAGCCGGGGAGGGGGTGGGACCTGGGCCCTGGGTTTGAGATGCCTGTTAGGACTCCCCATGAGATGTCAAGCGGATAGATCTATGAGTTCGGAGCTCAGGGGTGAAGTCTGGGCTGAGATATAAATTTGGAAGTCATCAGCACACAGATGATATTTAAAGCCTGCAACAGTTCACCAGTCCCCCACCCCTGTTCCATAACTTAATCATTCATAAGACGGCACATTTTCTAAAGATCGGGCATCAGGAGAGCCCATTATCCCCACGCCGGCCCTTGACAATATGCCTCCTTGATCTTGGCCACGAAAACATAATCATCAGGCTTTAAAAATCGCAGTCAGGAAAGTTCAGGCAAGTATGTGAAGTCACAGAATTTATTGTTCTAAATATCCCTTTGCCGTGGTTCTTTCTGGCTCCCTGGAAGCAGACGGGGCCTGTAAGCTCCCCTGGCCTCATCTTTATTCCTCCATTTGGGTGCTGCCTGTCCCCTGTCGCTTAGGCCTTTGCCGTGGCAGCCCTTCCTGTAGAGGTGGGGAGGGGCAGGGAGGGGAAGGCCCTCTAGCAGGGTTAGGGGGCCTGCAGGAGATGTGCCCCTGGCCTTGGACGTGGGTTCCTTCCCCATTTTGTTCTTCTCCCTGCTCCCCCGCAGTGCTGGTAGGTGGCCCGGGGGAGAGGTAGGAATTGACCTGGAGACTCGCTCTTTCTCGCACGCCTGCAGCCATCCCAGCGGGTGGAGGCAGAATCAGGAGAAGAAAAATAAAGAGGCAGGAATTGTTTTGGTCAGGGCAGCTCCTAGGTGGCAGCTGCCAACAAGGGTGCAAATGTGTGGCCGTGGGGAGGGAGCCACATTCCCAAAGCAGAATGCTGCTCCCCGCACAGGTGCCGCAGAGGCTGAGCAAGCTGAGGCAGGCGTCTCCAGGTCGCCCCCAGCCTCTCTGAGTGGTGTTTTGGAAATATTTCCAAGCACTTGGGCAATATCCTGCACACTCTGCCCCCTTCCCCCGGGAGCGGCTGTCCGTGCGGGAAGGTACTTGCTCCCAATCCAGCTAAATTGTTATTGACTTGTGTTCCCTGCGTTCTGCAAACATTTCACTCAGCCGTCGCCGGCGAGGCCAGGATTCCCTGCTAGGGCTAACGGGGAAGCCAGCTGTGCGGGCCATTTCTCCTGCTCTTCCTCATCCATCACAGAATTAAACTGACAGAAGGAGGATTTCAGAGCAACTTGGGAGGGGAAGGGGCTGGGCCAGGATTGGACGAGGGGCCGGAGGCCCGGGGACCAGAGCACTGGAAACGGGCAGGAGGAGGGCGGACTTCCCACCAGGTTGTGGCTGGTGGCAGGGGGCGGCTGGTTTTGATTCTGAACCATACATAGGCTGGCCCAGGCGGAAGAAACCTGAGGAAAACACAGAGGCGAGGAGGTTGTCGTTACCGCTTCACGGTCCCAAGCGAGGCCAGTGGGGTTTTGTTGACAGAGAGGGGAGAGAAATTCAGAGGCTGAGTGGGCATGCTATCAATCGAAATCAACCACAGATCTTTATTTTGTCTATAAGCCATGAAAAGAATGTATTTTTTTTTTAAACTGATCACCACTCTTTCACTATCGGATTTGGCCTGGAATTTGAGGTTCTGGCTTCTCTGGAAGAATCAGGTCTGACCTCTCCGGTCCTGTGTGCCGGTGGGCAGCCAGGGCAGAGTGGTGTGCCCTTTCCTCTGGCCACAGCCCACAGCACCCCCTGTAGTCTCCCTCCCAGGCCACCAGACAGCATCCTGCCCCCACCGGCTCCGTGAGGCCTCCATACTCACTGTGCTGGTACGGACATCACCCTGCTGAGAGCCGTGAGGCCCCGTTGCCACTTCCTCTCTTTCAGCCTCTACTCCTGACCCCAGGGCCTGTGCCAAGAGAAGGGGTCAGGGGGCTAGTGTCAGCCAAGCCCCTTGAAACTGAAGGGTCCCGCAGGCCTGCGGCAGGGGGTGGGGGCTGCCTCCCCACCTTCCCTGGTCCTTCTCTTTTCTTCCACAGCCAGTCACCGCCACCCTGACACTCCCCTGCCTGTTCTCCTGCATGGCTGCCTCAGCCTCTGTGACCAGCGCAAACACATGCAGGATGGGGCCCGGCGCCCGGAGCAAAGCGCAGTCAGCCTGCACTTGCAGGGAGCTGGGCTCCTTGGCAGCAGTAATCAGAGCGGTCTCAGTGGCCAGCGCCACCTCCAGCAGAACCTGGGGGGATGGAGTCCAGGCACTGGTGGTTTTCTAGATGATTCTGTCTGGTATTTAGGTTGAGAACCATTGGCCTCTTGAGAAAATTGCTGATGCAGGCAAGTGGGTGCCATTCTGGGACCAGTTTTACAGCTCTCCTGCTGAGGAGTCCTTTTGAGGAGGGTTGGGCCAATGTCTCCACTGCAGGATGGGCAGCTGAGCCCTGGGATCCTGGGCGTCACTGTGAAGTGACAAGAAGGCCCCTGGCCCGATCTGAGTCCAAGGCCCCCCGTGGGAGTGCCTGTGACCACATGACTTCCCCAGGCCCCAGATCAGCTGCTTCCACATCTGACAATTGGGACAGTAATGTCACCTAGCTCATGTGAAGCCACCCAGCCTGCTACCCAGAGGAGAGCTTGGATGGAGGACACAGGCATTCTCGGCTCCGACACCCCCTTTGCCCCTCAGCACTGATTGGGCTCTGCCTGCCTGGCCCTGAGCCGCGTGCTCTCCCGACTCGTCTCACGGGCACCCACACAGCGGGCACTACTCCTGTTCTGCAGAAAGGACCTTAAGTTGTTCAGAGTACAGCCTGCGACCTCGGCCCTGCCCACACTGGGGCTCCCAAGGGGCCTGCATGGTTGGTGGTTCAGTATGTTCTTCGGGGTTTTCTTGGTGTTGTATCGCCAGCCCCAGGCTCAGCACGCAGTAGGTGCTCAATGAACACTTGCTGTGAACGACCAAAGGCAAGAACGTTGGAGGCCCCCATGTGATCAGGACAGCAGGCGCTGTGCCTGTGCAGCAGCAAGGGAGCTGAGGTACGGCTGGCGTTAGCAGCTCCCTTTGGGCCCCAGGCCCAGGGCCCTCAAGGTGGGAACCATTCATGTGTCCCAGAGCTGCTGCTCACGCCGCGGGTGGGTGACTGTCAGAACGGGGTGCTGACATAGCCACCGCATGGGTCCAGGGCTGTTTCGCCATCCCGGGTTTACAGAGGAGAGGAGTAAACTGAGCAGCGTTCGTTAATGACGGAGAGAGGCTAGCCTTGACTGAGCACTCACCTTGTGCCAGGACTTAAATGTACCAGCTCTCCTGCTTCCCTTAAGCACCCTCGGCGCGGGGTGCTGCGCAGTGACTGCAGACAGCCCAGAGGGGCGCGGCCCCAGCCCCAGGTCACCCAGCAGCGTGGCTGCAGCCAGCACCATGCCCCCTTGGCTCAGAAGCCACCTCCCTGGTGGTTCACGCCCACCACATCTCGGGGGCCTTCCCCAGCGACTTCTCCCCACCTCCCCCAGACCAGCCATGCTCTTGTCCCCTCTCCGCTTGCCTTTCCTCAATGTTCTGCCTCCAGAACAAAACCCCATGAAGCGCTATTCTCTTGTTCTCCGACAGCGGCCCCCCCCCCGCACGCACCCCCTCGCCTTCCTCTCTGCCTGCCTGTGCCTTCCACACAGGGCGCCAGCGCCAGCCAGGGACGGCAGCGAGGCACGGGCTGGCATTCTGTCAAGGAATTAATTGAAAAATAGAATCATTAGATGGGAACTCCAGAAATGCAAAATGGTGGTTGGAGGGTGCGGGGGGAGGGGGCAGGACTGGGGGGTTGTTGGGGGCTGGCTGAGCTTTTTGTCAAGTTAATTTCTCGGGTGTGGATGTTGGGTGACATTCACTTGTTGTTTATCTCCGGGTGCAGCTGTAGTGCTGAAAGAAAACGCACAGCTTGTTTTGTTTATTTATTTTACACCTTTCTCTGGTTCTGCATTATGTTTGTTTGGTGAAAACCCACTGAGGCTTTTGATGTCGGGGAAGTGGGATCACAGCCGCAGCTCCCTGCAAGCAGGGGCTCCGCTTGCAGGCAGGGCCGGTGGGTGGTGCTGGGTGGCGTTTGGTGGGAATTCAGGGCCTGCCATGTCCTCTTGGGGGGTGCATTTGGGGGCCTGACCTGAGCCAGCGACGCCAGGCCCATGAAAGCTGTAGCTGTGTGCTGGCATGAGCCCAAACAGTCTTGATAGTCCTCGCCGTCACCCCGGGAGACGGGCCCTGCCCTTTGTTGTCCCTAATGTGCAGACCCAGAGAGCAGCGGTGACTTGCCCAAGGTCACTGAGCTGTGCAGTGGCAGAGCTGTCCGAGGCCGTGGAGTGAGCCAGTCAGCAGCCTGTCCCCCACACCTCTGCCCGAATGCGATCGGTGGGTGCCCCTGCGCCCCTGTTTTCTAACCTGGGGGAGGGAGGGCCGTGCCTCCTTGGGCCTTGAAGTACTAGCCTTCCTGTGACAGCCCCCACCTGTTGACGTGTGTTGGCCCAACGGCATTACCAGAGACAAAAACGCTGATCTCAGCACCTTCAGTGGGCCCCCCAGGGGCTAGGCGTTTCTCTCTTTACTCCTGGGCCCCCCAGTGACCCCATGAGGAGAGGTGTAGATAGTGTCTCCACTTTGCAGATTAAGGGAACAGAGGCACATAGGGGCTGGGGCTGTGGTGGGGCTGTGGCGTCAGGGCCAGCAGGAAGGAGGGCCCCTCCCTGCTCCCAGGGGTCAGCAGACTGGCCACAGAAGTGGAAGGGTGGAGGACCTGCCCTGTTGCCCCATTTTAAGCATGAGGGATTGACCCTGGCTGGTGTGGCTCAGTGGATTGAGTGCCATCCTGTGAACCAAAGGGTCACTGGTTCGATTCCCAGTCAGGGAACATATATGGGTTGCAGGCCAGGTCCCCAGTGTGGGGCAAGCAAGAGGCAACCACGCACTGCTGTTTCTCTCCCTTTCTCCCTCCCTTCCCCTCTCTCTAGAAGTAAACAAAATAAATATGAGGGATTGAATCTCGGATGGTGTGTGTGCTCTGCTTGAGGTCACACAGCTTGGGAAGTGCCAAGGCTGAGTGGGCCTCGCTCTAAAGCCAGACATGGTGACCTCATGCCCTTCCATGGGGTCCTGTATGACCTCGGCCATGTCCCCTGCCCGAGGTAGGGCCCCTCAGGAGATGCCATCTGCCACCACACAGGCAGCAGGTGTGGGCTGCAAATTGGATGCATGGAGGCTGCCTTGAGTTAGCTGTGGGCCCTTGGGGCGCACTGGCCTCTGCACCTCCATCTTCCCACCTGGAAAGCAAGGCAACGGCAGCCCCCGCCCCAGGAGCAGGGAGCTTACGGAGCTCCAATGAGGTACTGCTAATGTGTTGCCCATTCCAGCAGCATCCGCCTCCCTCTGGGCCTTAGTTTCCCCAGCCAGGTGACATCTTGGGTGCCTCTCTGCTCTGCCGCTCCTTTGTCTTACTGTTTTCCAACATCAGCAGGTTTAATTTTAAAGAATTACTCACCCTGTAGCCATTTATTCTCTCATTCAACCAACAGTCACATAGCACCCACCTGTGCTGGGCCCTGGGACAAGGGTGCCCCTAGACAGCCCTGCCCGCCCCCGCCGCCACTTCCTGTGTCTGTCACTGGGAGGGGGTGTCAGTGACAGGCCCACGGACCCTATTTTGCTGCCCTTCCATTTCCCATCTCCTGTTACCTGCCCACAAATTCAATTTCCAGAGGCCATTGTGCACCTCCAGAGCCTGCGATTATCCAGAAACCAGGAGCTCGAGGAGGGGGCAGGAAAGGAATCTGTATCTGGTGGGGGGGGGGGGGGTGGCTGCGGCCCCTGCCCTCAGCCCATCCTGCCCCCCTCCCTTCTCATTAGTAGTGACAGGTACAGCTGCCAGGCCTCCAGGCTCCTGGGCAGAGGTGGGAGGCAGCCTCCCACAGCTTCCTCACCCTCACCAAGGGGGAAGTGTGCCACCTCCCCACTTCCCACGCAATTTGCTCATCTCCTTGTTTGGCAAACTTGAGCTCACACTAGGCGCCAGGCAGTGCGCAGAGAGGAGACTCAGAGGTAATGGGACAGTGTCCCACACAAAGAAATGCCTGATGGGAGCAGGGCAGAGGGTAGGGGTCCTCTTTTCGACAGTGGTGTCGAGGTAGGAGCGCGCTGCCCACGGCTGAAGGGGGCGCTGGCTCAAGGGAGGCCTCCTGAGGGCCTCGGATTTCCTTGTATGCTCTAGAAGGGTCCCTCGGGCATCTGCGTAGAGAATGAACACGGGCAGTGGTGAGGGCAGGGGTAGTAGCAGGAGGCTCCGTGAGATGGGGCCGGTAACCGTGGAGATGAGAAAGGGATCAGTGTCCCAGGCAGTGTGGGAAGAATGACAAAAAAATGGGCTTGAAAAGGCCGGGTCATGTGCCCGGGACCACCTAGAAAAGACCCGAGATTCCCCATCCCTGGGGCCAGCACTGGGCTGGACTCCGGGGGCACCCAGGTGAGAGAGACCAGCCTGCAGGCAGCCCCCAGCCCAGCAGGGCCGATGCTTCCACCTGGGAGACTTCACAGGGGAGGCATTGGAGCTGGGGAGGCAAGGGGATTGGAACCGCCTGCCCACAGCTGCCTCAGCACGAGTCCACGGCTGTCCGTGAGGGTGGCTGGCCGTTAACGAGGGGTCAGACGAGCAGACGGGGGACAGAGCAGGTCAGCCTCAAGCCCAGCTGCCCCACTCCATGTCCTTCCCAGACGGTCGGGGGACCGTGTACCCTCTCCTGCCTCCTTTTGTCTCCCTGGCGTTCTCTGACCAGTAATGGAGACTTGCTTGAAAAATGGAAAGACTGGGGTTCGGTGTGGCTGGGGTTCAAGTCCTGGCTTCCTGTCTGTGGTATATAGTAGGTATGCAGTTAATAGTGTTAGGGGCCCAGAGGGCATGTATTTGGCTGAGCCCACCATGCCCTTTTATATCTTTATGCTGTGCGTCTACTTCCCCTTCCCCTTTCCCTTTGCCTCATGGAGAACTCTGCATCCTTCAAAGCCCAACTCAAATTGCCCATCCTGCTTAAAGCCATCTCTGGCTTGCTCATCCCTACATGCCTCCTCTGAAATCCTTGAGCAACTATTCACCCAGCGTTTATTGAGCACCTACTGCACGCAAGCTGACTAATACAGGGCTAAGGGTCAGCTACCCCTTGTTTCCTTCCTCAACCCTTAACCCTGGCAAGTCCACCCACGCTAGGCAGGGATGCCTTAATCCCTGAGCTGCTGGAGGAGGCCTTCCTCCCTCCCCTTCAAAATGGGTTCCTTCCATCTGTGGGAGGAGGTGGGGAAGGGGTGGCCCCCAGAGCAGGAATCTCTGGGCCCAAAGGCGGTAGCCCCCCACGGCAAAGCTGAGACTAACCCACAGTCTCTCTCTCCTCTCTCACGGTTTCTCCCCACTTCCCCCGGCCTCCTCCCTCCTACCTCCCCCCATTCAACACTCTTCCTGGTTTCTCATCTTTTCGTGTTGTTTGGTTTCTCATATTTTCTTATTGTTTGCCTGTCTCTTCTCTCTCACCACGTCCCATTTTCCTGTTCTTGTGTTTCCATCCTCCCGTCCCCCTCCCCGTTCTGCTCGCCCTTCTCCCGCTCCCTCCCTCCCTCCCTCTCCGCCATTTCTCTCTTCCTGCCTCCAACCCTCTCGGCTGTTCTCTTCTCCTCTCTTGCCATCTGGGCTCCCACAGAGCCCCCGAAGAAAAAGCGGTCTGTGGTGTTGGACGAGATCCTGGAGCAGCTGGAAGACAGTGAAAACGACAGTGAGGAGCAAACCCTTCAGCTGCGAGCTGGCACCAAGAGGGTACGTGACTCCAGGGCCCTGAGGGCTGGGGACAGCCGCTCTGGCTTCTGCGCTCCCTGCCACGTGGGCTGGGGGCTGGGTGGGGGGTGGCAGGGTGCAGTGCACTAGCTAGACATCCCCACCATCCACAGTTCCAGGGCAGAGGGGACGGTGGCCTCCATCCCCAGCCCGGTTGCTTGCTGCTCTCACGTGAGCTCTCCGACTCGCTCCTCCTCCCTGTGGCCCCGAGACAGGATGGGGTCCCATCCTGCTGATAGGAAGGTCAGGGCACAGAGGGGTCCTGGCTTCGCTCCAGGGCCCCAGAGCCTGGGAGTATGAACCCAGCACCCCAGTGCCCCAGATCGTGGGGCTGAGGCAGCTCCTTGGAGTTGTAGTTCACTCCACCGGGACCCCCAGCCCTGCTGCACAAACTCCCTGGGCCCAGCCTCCTCCTCACTGTCTGCTTCCAGCCTCTTGAGGCGTCGGTGAGAGAGTGAATGCCACGATGATCCTTGGAAATGCGGGGCACAGGGCTGAGCATGTGACACGGGCTCCAGAAGCTTCCATTCTCACCTTCCCCTCCAGGGCTGCTGAGCTAGAGTCCCACCTGCGTCTGTCCGAGGGCCTGCTCACAGCTTGGGACTTGGCCTTGGTCCTGCCCCATCCTCATCACGGGACTGCAAGCCCTGTTTTCATCCCCCAGGCATCCTGCAGCCCTGCTGACCGGGGCTGGGGAGGCCTCTGGGCTGCTCAGGAAGCCCCCAGTCTGAGCCCAGACACCAGCCCTGCTGGTTGAGCCCAGCTGTGTCCCTGACAGCAGGCACCCCGTGCTCACGGGCTGGGGGCCCTGTGAAGTGCATCCAGGTCCCCAGCCCTGGCGAGCAGTGTTCCCAGGCCCACCCTGGCCTGGGGTGCCCATGCACGCACACCGATTCCAGCCCGGAGAACGAGCCTCACCCACAGGGTTTGTGCCCAGCACACGCCAGGGAGCAGCAGGCCCAAGTGACCTGGGTCTGAACCGCAGCCTATCCGTGCCCAGCGTAACCTCACACCCCCAGGGTCCCTTCTGGCCCTCAGCATCTTTTTCTCTAAAATGGGGGTGATGCTGTACCTACCTCAGAGATGGTGCTTGGACTCAGTCCATCGGTGCTCTTGGCCCTCCTGTTTACTCCTTATTGGAGCCTGCAGGGGGCTCCAAGTGAGAGTCCAAGAACCTTCTATCATTTTGTGTAAAGCTCACTCTGTTCGTTTTGGGGGTTTAGTCTTCATCCAGCTGACAGAGTGGCCTGGGACCCCCATGTTTCCCTGGAGGCCTGGCTCATCACTGGGAGCTCACAGAACTGACTGAAGAAACAATCCCGGGGCAGCTTGATCCAGCTTCCCGCAGGGTGTCCCACAGACTCCAGGCAACCACAGCTTCTGGGTGGGGGCTGTGTGGTGGGGCGGGTGTTGAACCACCCTGGCCAGACCCTTGGGCTCCCAGTGTTCGGGACAGAACTGGGAGGAGGCTGTGACAGAGGCAGGTGTGGAGCACACTCCCAGGAGAGGCAAGGTGATGCCCCAGGACCATGGGCTTCAGCAAGGTCCCTTGCCCCTGCCAGGCCTGTGGGCCCAGGTGTTCAGGAACAGGGCTTGAGTGGCAGGTATGAAGCCAGGCTACTTGGAGTGAGGGCCACACCTGGGTGCCTTGGCCATCCCCACCTGCTCTGACCCCTGTAGGTCCCATTTCCCAGGCTCCCCTGCCAACAATGCTTCCTGTCAGGCTTGGCCAGGGGAGCACCAGAGGGCATCTGGGGGCCAGGGTACCCCTACCCTCTGTCCTTTGTGGCTTCTCCACCAAGGGGCCAGCCCTGGATTCTAGACCTGCCACCGCCTCCCGGAGGCCATGCAGCCAGAGTGCTGTCACCCCCGGCACCTGGCCCTCAGCTCCTCCAGCTCCTCTGGAATGAGCTCCAAGTCCCCTCCATGGAGATGCATGACAGGGACAGCAAGGACGTGGGGAGCCAGTGAGGCCTGCTGCCGGGGTGACTGGAGGGAGACCTGGAGGTGGCCTCGTGAAGGGACAGAGGGAATGGAGTTGGACGACAGGAGCATGGTTGGCTTGTGTGCGTGGGGCTCCAGAGGCTGAGCAAGGGGAACCGGGGGACCACAGAGCTAGGCAGTCTGCAGGGTGAGCCCAGGGTGTGGGGCCAAGGAGCCCTGAAGGGTGGGAGGGGTTTGGAATGTGGGGCCACGCTCAGGGAAGGAACACAGGCAGCAGAGGCCCCCAGGCCTGGTGGTTAGGGAGCACAGGCCGCCTGCAGGAGGGGCCCGTAGTCAGGCAGGAGGATGGAGGTGAGGGACAGAGAGGTGCGTTTCTCGGGGAGAGCTAGGCAGGAATCACAGCTCCCCACCCAGTGCCCAGGCGACCTGCAGCCGGGAGCTCAGCATCTCCTGCCTTGATTTCCCTGCCTTTAAAATGGGTACAAGAATTCCTGCCTCCCTAGGACCATTTTTAAGATTAAATAAAAGATTATGAATGGAAAGCACTCAGGCTGTTGCTTCATGCCTAGTGAACACTAAATAAGTGACACCATTGTTGTTAGTATTATTAGTTAACAGAGAGAGGAGCTGTTGGGGCTGCCCCCAGTGAGTGCCTCAGGAAGGAGACCCCAGCTCAGGTCCAGCAGGCCTGTGGGACCACACCAGGGTGGACAGCATAGGGAGCCCCCCGGGAGGGGGTTGTGGTGGGAAGGAAGGAGTCCTTGAATCCAGGAAGGCGGCCTGCAGTCGGGGGAGGGGCGGCGCCCTCTGGCCACCAGCCCCAGAGCAGGCTGAGCAGGCACATGGTTCACACAGTCCGTCCTTGTGCAGAGCCAAGGCCAGGCCCCGGGGGGCCGGTGGTTGCTGTATTTGTTCCCAACCGCTTCCATCCTCGGCCCCGCAGGGCGGGAGGTGCTGGCAGTGTACCTGAAAGTCAGGCTCGGGTCCTGAGTCAGTGCTTGTAGGTCCTTGTCAGCATCCCATTGGCAAAGGCCCACAGCCGTGGGGTGTGCCGGGGAGGCCTGCCTCCTTCCTCCTGGGACACCCATGCTGGCTTCCTCCAGCCAAGCCAGCGTGCACAGGGGGCAGGGCTGAAGCGAAGGCATCTTGCGGCTTTTCAGAAAGGCGAGGCCGAAGGGGCGCGGGCCAGAGGCAGAGGCTGGCAGAGCCAAGTGCTAATCCTCACCCCATCTATTCACCCACCCACCCATCCATCAGACACATAGTTGGTGCCCTGGGGGAGAGGCACTGTTGGGCACCTGGGAAACCAGGGCAGAAACTCTGGGGCCGCCCGCAGGTCTCTCTCTAGACAGGGGAGACCCACAGGCCAGGAAGACAACTTCCAGCGGCCTCGCCCATGGTGTTCCCTCCTTCCCTCTCCCTGCCTCCTTGGGCCCTTTTGTCTTTTGTGGCCGGGCCAGCCCTCGCAGCACCGCCTGTGCTCCGCTGCGTCCAGGAAGGGATTAGTGCGAGCCGAGTGTGCAGGCTTTGGTGAACAGAGCCGAGCTTGGTTTCAACATCTAATTCAATTTGTTCTGCCGAGATTGAAATATGAAATGGTTGCCAGTCAAACGTTCAAAGGACGGTGAGCGCCTGCCGAAATTTGAATTTTAATGAAAATGACTTTAACCCTTTGGTGCACCTTGCAGGAAAAGCACACTCGCGGGTCTTGCAGAACTGCCTCTCAGGTTCTCCCCTCCACCCGCTCCTCTCCTGCTGAGCTCACTAGTTAACATGTAGTCGTTTTTTCCAGCAGTAGTAGTGCTGAAAGACTGAGGAATACTTGCTTAATAACAACTTCTTCTCCCGTATTGCCCCCGCTGTGGAAACAGACACCTGCCACTCTAGGCAACTTTGACGAGCCCTGTGCAGACCAGCCCGGGCCCCACTAGATGCCCTGGGCCCCACTAGATGCCCTTGGCCCCTGTCCCAGCTGCGATTGTCTGTCTGTGTTGTGGTTTCACATCTGTCCTCCCTCTGGTCTGTGAACCCCGGGAGAGCAGAGGCATGCGCAGCCCCCCACCCCTGCCTGGCGGGAAGGTGGTGCTTGGCAGGGCTGAAGGAAGGGTGAGCACCCCACGAGGTTCTCCCAGCAGCTGTGGGGGGTGATGAGGGAATATAGACATGGGGGCTCAGAGAGGCAGGAGACACTCCCCAGGTGATGCCGCACAAAGGGCTGGTCCGTCCTAAGAAGCCCGAGGCCCTGTCCTCCAGCGCTCCTGTTGCCAGGGCAGCATGTGGTGCAGGAGAGTCTGGCCCTGTGTGGGCAGCTGCTCAGTACTGTCAAGTGCCGTCAATCTCTGGGTGACTGTATGGTGTGGCCCTGGCATCCTAGGGCACCAGGGTGAGGAATGAGGGTGGTAGGGTGGCCCTGGGACTCCCCTCAGGACACTCGGCTCCCAGAGGCTGAGCCCTTGGCCTCATCCCTGGGGACTCACAGAGCCAGGGAGCCCCAGGAGAACATAAGACACCTTGGTGTGTGCATGCATCCAACAGACGTTTGCCGAGCCTTCCCTGCACCACCAAGCCCAGCCCTGGGTGCTAGGGAGACAGACAGCCAGCAGACGTTACCTCCTCTGGTGTCACTGAGGCTGCGTTCCCCACGGGGTGCCCGGAGGGGCTGACAGAAGGCCCCCTAAGGGGCCAAAGGCACAGTGGGAAATCATTTGCTTTGCTTTAGGAAATGTAAGAAGCAGCCTGGGGAACTGAGTTCTGTGTAGGCAGAGCCGGAAAATCTAGCTTGAGGTTCACAAGTTTCTAGTTCATTTTGAAGCCATTTCTAGATGGTTCCAAACTCTTTTGGCCACAGGACCCCTTTTTCCAAACCAAAGTCTTATGCAGCCCAGCACAGACCACAGATAAAGCAGAACTGCTCTGTTCAAAGTCGGGGTCCAAGGATCAGCCCCTACACATTCATCCTCTCCCTCAGCAACTGAGAGCTTTGTCAACCACTGACTGAGCTAAACGTGCCTCACGAAGCACAGATGATTTTCTGCAGCCCTCAGACAGGCTGGTTTTAATTTTTAATTTATGCATTTATTTGCACATGCATGTTACAAATACACAGCTCATCAAACCTGTGATTTTGCCTGGCTCTAAGAAGGAAGTAAAAAAATACAGTGAATTGATATAAAGAAAATCATTAAGAACACAAACATAGTAAGCAGTAAAGAAAGTGCTTGAGTGGTCTAAACCATGGGTTGGCGAACTGGCTTGTGGGTCAGATCCAGCTGCTGCCCGTTTGTGTAAATAAAGTTTTATTAGCACACAAACAGGCCCCTTGGGTTACATGTCATTCAGGGCAGCCTACCCACTGCAGCCGCAGAGTTGAGTGGTCACAGCAAGAGGCTGTCCGGCCTGCAGAACCTGGAATATTTACCAACTGGCCATCCACATCAAGTTTGCCATGAGGCCTGAAGCCAGCCCCTCTGATTTCACAGCTCAGAAATCAGACCAGAGAGGGTGAGCAGCTTCTACAAGGTCACACTGTGGCAGAACTCTTCATTCTGTGCTCTCCCTGCTCCGCCCCTGGAGCCAGGCTCCCTGGGCCTGAATCCTCACTCTGCCACTTACCAGCGGCATGATGTGGAGCCAGCCCCTTGCCCCCTCTGAGGGCCCCTTGTCCTCCCCTGTGAACTGAGAGCACCATCAGTCCCGACTCCCTGGGGATGTGAGAGCTGAGTGGGTATGTTGTGAGGCTGTAGTGGCATTCCCTGTTGTTACCCCATTCCCCAGGGTCAAGGAGTGTCCCCCGAAAGCCCACGGGAGGCCACAGTGCTCAAGCGCCAGCCCAGAGCTTGGGGGCTGCGGCTCAGCGGCAGAATTAAAGGGGCCCTGCAATCCAATTAGAGCATCACCAGAAGCCAGGGATGCATCCCCTCCAGCTCCCTTAATAAACCCCACTTCCCCTTAATTGCGGCTTTCACGAAGATGACCCACTGGGGCCACAGCGCCCCATCCTTGGGCACAGGCCAGCAGCCAGCATCTTTCTGTTGTGCGGAGTTCTGGGTGGCAGCTGTTCCCGTCCTCCCCAGGAACCATCGGGAGCCCTCCCATCTCCTGGTCCCCAAAAATATTCCAGGCAATGCCGCTGCCACCTCGTGTGTCTGCGTGTCACCCTGCAGGCTGCAGAGCGCTCGGTTGAGTCTGAGCTGAGTCACAAGGCAGACACTGTCTCCCTCACTGCACAAGTGAGGAAGCAGCCTGGAAACGTGAAGTGAGCTCCGAGGCTAAGGTTCCAGGAAGGTGCTGCGAGAGGCCAGGCCCCTTCCCCGCGGCTGGTTCCAGTCATGGCTCTCCAACTGTGCCCAGAGTGGCTGAGATAGACCTGAGTGGGTCGGATCCAGAGCCCATGGTCCCCATCCCACTTCCAAAATTTCTGCTTGTGGGTTCGGCAGCCTGGCCCTTGTAGGGTAAGCATCACACCACAACAGTGTTAAGCCACACACTTTGTGGACCCCAAAATGTGAGCCAGCTTTTTCCTCTGGCGCTCAGCTGACGAACAGCAGGCGGCTCCAGAGCCAGGGGACAGCCGGCCGGGGCAGCCTTGCAGAAGCAGTGCTTCAGCTGGACTGTGCTTCTGCCGCTGGGACAGACCCACGCGTCAGCGGTTTAGATGAGGAGGGTTACGTCTCTCGTGACCATCAGAAGGCGGGCAGGGACGCAGCTCCCTCTGAGCTGCCTCGTCACAAGGCCCAGGACGGCTCCCTGCCGTGCCCGCAAGGACACAGCCTGGACAGCCTCACGTCCCTTCTGTCCACAGCCCCAAAAGTCACATGGTTAAGCCAGCGTTAGAGAGATGCTGGGAGGCAGTGTCCCTCCCTCCTGGGAGCCCATCTGCCCCACTAAAACACGGAGGTCCCTGTCCCGGTGGGGTTGGGCTGCGCATGGGGTCTTCCCAGGTCATTTTCTAGGTGGCTGTGACTACACCCGATTTCTGCTTTTGGAACTGAATTAGAACTTGACTCCTATGAGCATCACTCAAAGGCCCACATGTACGATGCTTTGAGATTCTTAGCCCAAGAAGAGCTGAAGGTCCACTGTCTCAGGCCCAAGCCGTAGTTGTCCATGGAAATCCAAAAGATACGTGGGCCTTGCTGCTTTCACAGGAAGACATGTCTGCTACCTCCCCTGTTGGCCAAAGCAGGTCCCGGGGCCCCCCAGAAGGTGTGGGTGGGAGGGGTAAAGAATGGGTCCCACACTCACAAGAGGTACCTGCTAAGTGTTTGCTGGAGCCCAGATAGTACATAGAGAAACAGGACATTCAGAGATTCTACTGACAAAACAAGGGAAATTCTAGCCAAGTGGGTGGCCCCAGGTGAGTGGGCCATCACCTAACTCCCTCCCGCCAAAGGTTCTGTGCCTGTTCCCCCGCCCCCTTTAAAAGGTGCCCAGGTTCTCCCACAGCTGGACCTGCTCCTGTGGGTTCCTGAGGCTCAGTCTGCTCGAACCCCGTTTTCTCTGGGAGTCACTGGGCTTTAGAAACCAGAGTTTGGGGTTTAGCCACATTTCTGTGCAGTGGGGTTCCTATCCAACCCCTGAGCCTCTCCTGCTCCCGGCTGGGGAGCTCTCATTTCTGATAGTGGGGGCGGAGGGGTGGGGGAGGCGGCTAAAAAGTAACTTGTCTTTCTGCTTCTAAAAACCCATATTTGAACTTTGGTGTCTGAAAAGCCACCCCAATTTCTCCACTTCCCTCCTGTTCAGCGTGTAGAAGATCCACCTAGAAGAATATCCCCGCTCAGCGAAGCCGCTCTCGGAGCCCGTCCAGGGGTGGGGGCACTCAGTGCTTTCTCTGAGTTGACTGTCAGCTGTTTACTTCTGCATCTTGTCTGGGAGTCTCAGCTTCTGGGGCAAAAGCCACTGGACCCTCAAGGCAGGGTACTTTCTAGAAACCCAAGTTCTTGGGGGGAAAAGGTGAAGCTCTGCCCTTTCGCACAGAAGCACAGGTTTGAATCTGCACCTGCTTCTTCTGAAGATGGAGACTAGACCGTCCCTCCCCGGGAATGGGTTATGGGTGCAGAGGCCCAGCCCAGGGCCCAGGCCAAGCTTAACTGAACACCAGCCTGTGCCAGGCACCGGGTGGTGAGCCAGGGTGCAGGCCCAGGCCCCGTGGAGCGCTGCCCCCAGCACCCAGGGGAGGACTGTCATGCACCCAGCCTGGGAAGCCCAGCTGGCCCCTGCCAGTCCATGCAATCACTGAGGGTGGACCGCTGTCAGCCAGGGGCGGCCCCCAGGGGGCTGTGACCCGGCTGGGGGCTCCGCTGCACTTCTGGGCTGCTTGGGGCCTGTGTCCTCACAGCAGCCTCCTCCCTGAGGCGGGAGTCACGTGGCAGCGGAGTGAGGTTTCAGATGTATCCACTCATGAATATCAATCAGGCCTGGTAATTCACAGTGAGTGGGATCCAGACTGACTAATAAGCAAGGCTTTCACCCCAAACTGGGTCCAGGGACGGAGAGCAGCAGTGGTGTGCGGCGGCGGGCAGGTGTGGGCACGATGCGACCAGAATTGGAAAACCAGACAGCTGAGCTGCAGATGGCAGAGTGGTCCTGAGGGGCCACCAGACAGCCTGGGGAGCAGGGGTCCCCTCACAGGCAGCAGGGGGTGGGGGGCTGGGAGGGGGCTCTGGGCCGTGGGACCCCATGGGTTCCCCTCCACTCTCTCTCTCTCTGGGTTCTTCTGACCATGGGTGTGGGGGCCAGCCAGACACCCCAGGAAAGATGGGTTACCTAGGGCAGACCCTTATCACCAAGCAAAGAAGGCCTGGTTCCAAGGGTCAGGGGTAGAGGCCAGGCCCATTCTGAACACTTTCCATGGTGCCGAGCACGCATCCTCCCTGGGGTCAGGGTACCTGAATTATGGGCAGCTGGGTGGGAACAAGCCAGGCTGCTGATCTGACATTCCAGCTCAATGCCCTACAAGCTCTGACTTTGGGACCAAGTCACCCAGCCTTTCTGTGCCTTGGTCTCCTCTTGGTAAAATGAGGGTGACAGGAACACCCACAGAGGGCTCACTGAGCAGGCCGGGGGGTGATCTCCAAGCTGTGTGACTCGGGCCAGACACCGCACGTCTCTGTATCCTGGCCCCACCTGGAGGATATGAAGCCCCAGGCACACCGTGGGCATCCGGTGAGGGCTGCCTCCCTCCTTCCCTTGGCCTCCCCCATTCTGGTCTTGGTTCATCCGCCATCCTGGTAAGCGGCCATCAACATCACTTCCTCCCCGTGGATTAACCCCTCTAATCCTTCATCACCTCTAGAGATGGGCGCCGTTATCACCATTCTCATCTCCCACAAGAAAGCAGAAACCCGGGGAGGTCAGGTGCCCAGCCCAAAGCCACACTGCTCTGGGGTTAGAACCAGCAGCCTGCAGTCTGTGCTTCCCACCCCCACTCCGCCCCTGCCCCCCCGCACTGCTGCGCTCAGCCTGCCTGGTCTGCCTCCGCCTTCATCTTTGAAACCTGGAGACCAGCCTTGCCCCTTGAAGAAGCATTGCCAAGGCTGTGAGATGCCCCTCGGGCCTGGGCCTGCAGCGTGAGAGCCTGTCCCGCTCTCCGGGTGCATCTTTGACAGATTTTCAGGGTGGGACTGAGTCCTAATGACTCCATCTTTCTCTGAGAGCCTAGTTCTAGGCCCTCGGGATTCAATGACAAAGTCCAGTGATCAGTTACTGGGGCTTTGCCATAACCCTGTGACCCATGGGCACTGCTGTTTCCCTGCATTTTGCATTTGAGGAAACTGAGGCTCAGGGCTGGACTTCAGAGGCCTCCCCAGAATCCCCCAGCTCAGCAGAGGCTGGCATGGTGGTCCTGCCAGGTCCTGACTTTCAACTGCAAGCCCCAGTCTACCTGCCAAGGCCTGTGACAGCAGAGCACTTATTAGAACCTCCCTCTGGTGGGGCCCTGGGGTCCATGGGGAAGAAGGCAGGCTGAGACCACTGAGGTGGGGGTGCACCCTGGGAGCCTGGCAGAGGCTCCCAGCTCAGATGGGGTGAGGGTGTCTGTGGTTGTGAGTGCAGGAGGACGGGAGCCCAGATGCGTGGCTCCGTGGTCATCTGCAGCTGAGCCTCCAGGAGGCTCTGTGCCCAGCACAGCTGCCCCTCTACTCGTCCGGACAGCAGCCAGGGTGTATAGGCTGTGTCCACGCTGGCACATTCTGCTACGAAGCGGGCAGCACACCGGTGGTTTAAAAGCCACAGCCTCTGGGGCCCCGGGGAGATAAGGAAGTCAACTGCCCTTATCACAAGCAAGCCTGTGCCCATCAGTGACATATGTGACATCATGTCAGGCAGAGAGGAAGGGCTGGAAGATAGAACAAGTGGAGGGGCCACTGCTGAGGACACAGCAGTCACGCTGCCCATGTCACTGGGCACTTGTGAGGACGAAGTGAGGTGCGGCCGGCCAGGCACGCGGGCGCAGCTCCTGCACCTAGTAAGTGCTCAGTGAACAGGCAGTGATGGTGACTGTCTCTGCCCCATGTGTTACTGTCCACAGCCCCATCGATTCCTAAGCAGATGCCAGGTCAGCTCCAGATTCCGCAGCCTAAACTGCAAAGGCAGGCAATATTCACGAGGGGCCTTGGGAATGGAGGAGCGGACTTGCAGCTGCTGCTAATTTTTATTTGCATCTCAAGTGGGTGCCGTGGGCACTTGCCTCCCATCCTCCTTCTCCTGTCCAAGAGCTCCCAGTCCCCTCTGCCCACCCGTGGGGTGGTGAGGCTTGGCCATCGGAGCTCAGGAGGCCCGGCCCACTGCCTCCCAGGAGACACTGGGTAGTTTCTCATTTTCCCCTTGAGCAGTTTCACAGCCGAGTTAAACCTGCGACAGAGGCTCACTGGGACGGAGGCCCAGCCCCGGGGAAGGAGGTGGGTGAGGGAATAAGGACAGCCAAGGCTGGGTGCTGCTGCCACCCACAGCAAACGGGAAGTAACCAGGAAGTGCCCCAGGGAGAGCGTGATTTATAGAGGCCAGCCCTGGCCCCTCCCCCGACCTAGCTGGAGGAGTCACCAACTGCATAAATGTTTCCAGCAGAGAGTCCACCTTGCAGCAAACTGTACAAAGGGACCCTGATCCAGCTTATCTTTTAAAGCAGAGGCTTGTCTCCTAAACCCAGGAGAAGTTCATCTCCCTAAAGTGTGGTTTAGCCACAGGATTCTTCTGTGTGGGATACTCAAGGGGCCAGCTGCAGTCAGGTCCTGCCTCATGTATCAGCCGCTGTGTTAGAGTCAGAAATGCCCCTGCTGAGAACCTCCCCTGAGCCTGATTGTTGTTAATAATGCCTGACCATAGCCACGTGAGAGGGGCTCCTCTGCCCGTTTCCCAGATGCAGCAACTGAGGCTCAGAGATGTGCTAGCTTGCCCAGGGCTACGCAGCTCAGAAGCAGCAGAGCCAGGCTCCAGGGCCCAGGATCTGCCTGACTCCAAAGCCAGTGCCCATTCCAGGAAATAACCCTGATGGTGGGGGCAGTAAGGAGAAGAAAGGCCCCTCTGCACACACCCATCATATGGGAACCCATCTCCTGCCTGGGCTCCGGGCAACACCAGACAGCATCCCTCGTCCTTCTGTGGCTTGCTTCCTATCAGCATGAGCAGCTGGAATAAGATCCTCTCACCCAGGGTGGCCAGGGCACAGGCAGGACCTCTGGAGCAGATCTGACCAGGGGTCATCCAGACGGGGCTGTGCTGAGTCCAGCTTCATGGGGCCAAGACCCGCTGTATCCTCGCCTTTGTCCCACAACCTCCAATCTCATGACCATACTCGGAATCCTCCAAGCCGCACCTCAGGGCTTTGCCTGCAGGTCCCTCTATCGAGTACCCCCTTCCCCTTATTTTCACCAGGCCTCTGCTCAGGTGTGGATTCACCCAGGAGGCCTCCTTTCCATTGTCTTCAAAGCTGATTCTCATTTTCTTCTTAGCAGTTGCCACCATCTGATATGCTTTCTGTTTGTTTATTGTTCCTTTCTCCTCCCTCCCCCAACTAGAATGTTCCACAAGGGCAGGTGTGTTACGTTGGTCACTGCTGAGTCCTCAGAGCCCAGAACAGCGTCTGGGGCAAAGGCATGTAGGTTATGAGGGAAGGAATCTGTTAGGAAGTTAGAGAGTGGGTTCTCCCTCCTATGGTCGGAACTGACTTGCCAGGTGAGTCTCACCCCAACTTCATGGATGAGAAAACAGAGGCCTGGGGCAGTTATCGAGGCCAGGAAATCAGTCCTCTGCATAAACGCCCCACTGCACCTTGCATTGGTGGCCGGCCACAGAAAACTTTCTCTCCACGAAGGAGGGACAGTGACTCTTAGCAAGCTGCTGCTTTCCTGAAAGAATAAAATCAAACAAGAAGTGGGAAACTTGGGTTGGCCCGCACGGCTCGAAGCCCTAGGCAGGGCCCAGCCACACTCTGTGCCCTAGTGGAGCGTCCGGGGTCTTGGGGTTTGTCGGCAGACGGCAGGCGGACGTCTGCGTCTGGACTTCGTTAGAATGCAGCCGTTAGCTCGCTCCCTTCTCTCTGATGGCTGCGAGTGATTGACACTTACAAATTACCCAGCCGAAAGTGTCGAGTCTTTGACCCCTGAGTAACATCTTTGGCAAGCCTGAGATTTGCCAGCATTTTGTCATCTAATTACTACAAATCCCTTGAAAATTCACTGGCTGGTGAATTTTTAATGCGGAGCAATTTCAATGTGATGCATTGCCCAGATGGGTTCTTGCTTTTCTCATCTCTCTCTCTTTTCGTTCTCTTTCTCTCTTCATCCCTCTTTGCTTAACTTTAATCATCTCAAACTTTTGAATGGGCCTGTGGCAGAAGCCCCGCCCTGAACATCTGGGCGGAGCAGCTGGAGGGTGTGGGGTCTTTGCATCTGTGCCTTCCCGTGCTGTTCTTTGGAAATGTGCCTGGAGACAGTCACCAGGAAAACGTCTCGCTGCTGCCTCCCAGTCTGTGGGTCCACCTGCTCCCCACCCCGCACCTCCCGCTCCCCCAGCTAGCGCAGCAGACCTGGCAGGGCCGAAACACCAGCCTCCTCCGCAGCACACCTTAGCGAGTGGTGGGTTAGTGGCTGTTTGTGAGGTGGGTTACTTTCACACCGAATCTTGGACAAATCGAGAGTCTCACCGCAGTACTATTATGTTTACCTGGTTCTTTAGATCCTGGGGTGATGCTCTTCACCAGGGCCGGGATGAGATGGCTGCCTTTGGCAGAACAGCCTAAAAGACTGTACCTTCCATGCTGTGTGACTGGACAACCTCCTGCCTCTTCAGACCTCAAGGGGGAAGCCAGACTTTCTCTGTCCAAGCACCACGCTGACCTGCTACGTGCTGCAGGATGAACTTGGAACTTCCGCCCACCTGGGAGCAAGCCCTGTCTGCAAACCAGGAGTGAAGAGGGGCCAGGGGCCGAGAAATCTAGCTCACGTTTTCACGGACTTACTTTTCCCCCTCACCTTTGATGTGTGTATTGGATTTTTATTTCTAAATACAGAAACAAGGTGCCTTTTAAACTCTGTCCCCACAGCAGCCCTCTGTGGGGCGCCTTCCGCACTGACAACACGGCGAAAACTCTCGGTCACAGCCGTGTGCTTGCTGTTGACCTCCGCCAGCCCTCTCCACCCCCGCCCCCTTCCCCCTATTCAGGGAAGCGAGGTTTTGCTTTCAGCCCCATTTCTGGTTACATATGTACACGGCTGATAAAATATTCCACTTCACCCCTTCTCCCCCGGGACCTGCCGTCTTACGGGGAAAGGGTTTGTATGACAGCGACCGCGACAACCGTGTCGCCTGGAAACCGCGGTGGCAGGGAGGGGGCCACTGTGTCTCCAGCTCCTCTTTATTCAGATTCCCTCTTCTGGTTCTGATAACGGCATTGCTGGCGAGAGACGGCCCGGGCCTCCTCCCTGGGCTCCAGTCACAGCCCCGGTGCCTTGAGAAGGGAGATGCTATTGAGGTTCTCAGTGTTTGCTGCCTGGCAACACCCACGTCCCCCAGACTTCACCTGGGGTCACTCGGACAGGCAGAGAGGCCAGCTCTGCTCTCTGCAGAGGAGGCAGTGGGTGCTGAATGCTTGAGCCCACCATCCCTGGACACCCTCAAAAGTTGGGGCAAGAGCTGAATCTGGTGGAGGGTGGCCCCAGAGAAGCAAACTGCTGATGGATAGAACCCAGCCGTTGAAGGGCCGGGGCTGGGCGTTGCAAGTGGTGAGGGGCGTGTCCTAGCAGCTAAGGTGGTCAGGGGAGGAAGGAGATAAAACAGCGGTCCGGGGCTCCACCCACAGGACTCTGGCCAAGGCCTCTGAAGACACTGACTCCTGCTTCTCTCTCCACCCACTTGATCCTCGGGTCTCCCTTCACGTGAAATTGATGTTTTTCAAATCCAGAATATTCCAGAAGCAGCGGGGGTGGAAACAGACACCCTTAAGCTTCTTTCTAACCCCCCTTTGCCTAAAGCAACAGCTGACTTGGCTCCGAGTTCCCAGGAGCAGGGACTTGGCACTCGGCATTCCAAGTGTCTCAACCCTGCCGTGACTCCTCCGAAGGACCCTGACTCGGCCATGGACAGGGCGAAGGGCTGGGTGCTGGGGGCCAGGGCCACAGACCCTGTGCTGGGAAGAGCTTCTGATAGGGTTGGGGCGCCTCACACAAGAATGGATCGAATAAGCTTCATGTGGGAGGTTCGGTGTCTTTGGAGGGTGAGAGACAATGGGGCTCAGGCAGGAAGGCAACAAGCATTTAATAAGCCCCCAGGAGGTGCTAGGTACCAGGGTGGCAAAGATAAGATTCATGGCCGACCTTGGAGGGTTCAAGTTTAGTAGACATGACCTTTGCATGGAAATGACCTTTTAGAAGGAGGAACATCAAGGTGGGAGCCTGCCAGGGCAAAAAAGGGACAACCACGGTGGCCTTCATGGGCCAGTAGCCGTGTTCGTACCAAGACCCCGCCAGCCAGGCTGGGCAGTTTTCAGGCGGAGCCTTTTGCAAACAAAGGTGCACATGTGGGTTGTGTGTGCGTTACAGCCAGGCCCCGGCACGCACAAGGTAGCAGCGCTTGGGCCCACATGGAAAGACATGCACGTAAGAGAACCGTGAATGATTAATTCTGTTATCTCTCCGCTGCTGCCGCTCTCTCCAGCCCCGTGGTCTTTAGGACTGAGAAATGATGCAAAAAGGCAGGTAGGGAATAGGAATGTGTCTTTATTTTTACTATGCCTCAAAATTCATCAGCATTTTTCTTCTGGTTTTGTTTCATTTTGGAGCGTGTGTGCGCGCGCGCGCATATGTGCATGTGCACATGCAAGCATTTTTCTCCTAACGAGAGTGCTGTTAGAACCATCAAAAGTTCTGGCGTATTTGCACTGTGGCCCCTACTTGACATATCTACCACCAGTTCTGAGACTAGGGACCTTTTTTTCCCTCCTCTTTTCTCGTATTCATTCATTCATTCAATAAATATTTATTGACAGCCTGGAACTGCCCTTGACATGGGGACACATAGCTAAGACAGAAAGTTTTACCTCCTTAGGTCTCATGGGAAAAGAGACACTAACTCAGGAACAAATAAATATATAGTTTTAAACAGGGATGAGGCTAGAGAAAGCAGTGGAGTGGTCTGGAAAGGCTGCTCACAGGAAGTGACATTTAAGCCAAGACTTGAAGACCTGACTGGAAAAAAGTAGCCCGTGCGTGCCGAAAACCGCAGTGGGTGAGCAGCGTCTCGGGCAGAGAGACAAGTTCAAAGGAAGCAGGGAAGCATTGTACTTGGGGACTTACAGGGGGCCAGGGTTCCTGGAACCCAGCGGGTGATGCGAAGAAGGGACTCCAGGGATATTTAGTCACATAGAAGCAGCTGTGGAGGGCTTGCCATTTAACAGGAAAGACATAGGTGATGCAGCAGTGAAGTGGGGGAGGTGGGGTGACAAGCAGATGTGGTAGATGCTCTGGGATAACCAGTTGTTTCCAATCTCCTTCACCTGTGATGCCTTCCCATTGCTTTCCCTGCCTGCATGGCAGCTGGAGGTGTCTGAGTCACAGTCAGCCGTCAGACCTCAGCAAAAAACCTGCTAGGAGCTTTCCAGGAAAGTTTTTGTTTTGCTTTCTTTTTTTAAAGCAAAATTGCAAGCACTCTTCCTTTCTCCTTTCCTTTTGCCCTTTCAACTTGGATGTGATGCCTGGAGCTGCAGCAGCCATTTTGCAGTCTAGAGGGAAAAGCCAAGAATCACAAAGACAGATGAGCCACTTAACGCCAGCCAAACATCTGCGGCCTTTTCATTATATGAAAAGAATGGCCCCCATTTATTGAAGATACAGTTAGTTGGTTTTACTTATATTTGGCAAAAGCATTCCTGGGCTGGTACAGGGAGTAAGGGATTGGGGCTGGGCAGAGGTGAATAACAGTATAGGTGAATCCGAATTCAAAAGCAGCAGCCTGGAGATTCTAAAATGGAGCACTGGGTGTGGAAGGGTCTTCTTTGATGGTAAAATAAGCCTGCTGTTTACTTGAAAATCTCTGCTTCAAGTTCCATGTTTATTGGAAAGGGTTAAGGGGAAGCGAGTCGAGACAGACAGGGTCCTTATCGCACCAAAAGCAAGGTTAGTGGGCAGACTCCGCCATTTGAGAAAGACTGCTTTCTGGGGCTTATTCGTGTGTCTGTTGAACCTCGGTGGGGAAACAGTGGTGGAGAAAAGGAAAAATTTGTTTCTGCATAAGCTCTGAAGAGGCACTTGCGCCTGCCCTGGATTTCCAGGATTTGAGGCGCATCGTGACAATAAATGTGTGAAATAGGAAAGAAAAATTATAAACATGGACAAATTACCCAATGAGAGCAAAAGGGAAAAAGAACGTTTATTTGGTGGTGTGCATTCTCTCTAGAGGCCCACATAAATTCTTGTGAAGTGGCAGTCCGCACTGAAATGGAAATCGCACAACAGCCACCAACGCTGGGCTGCCTGGAGCGGAGGCTTCACGAACGTGTGCGGTCGAAAGCAGGCATCCCAGGGGACGGAGGAATGTGGGGGTCCCGGTTCCAAGATGCCAGCAGCAGGGCAGTGCCGATCCTGCCCCTTCCATCTAGTCCCAGCCGAGGTCTCAGAGGAGGACCTTGAGAAACCACCAGGCCCCAGGGGAGGGCGCTGATGTGGTAGCTCTCTGCCAGAGCCTGCGCATGCTGACATATTCACTCAGCAAACACTTGGTGAAGACCTACTGTGTCCATACTGTCCTGGGTGCTGAATCATCTAAGCCCAAAGGATTATTGACCTAGAAGATGGATGTCACAGTAGCTATGAGAACTTAGAATCAGCAATGTTCTCACTGCCACGTTCTCTCGCTGGAAGTAGTGACAGCTGTCTCTCAACCAAGACATGATTAACTTATGCCTAGAAAACTCCAGACTTGACATGAATGCTGAAGATCAAACTGTTGTCAGTGTTAGCCAGAATAAAGTAGTTTGGAGGAAGTGCCTCAAGACTTTGGTGTTACCGAAAGTGCAGACTTACGGGGGAGAAGCTAGGAGATACACAGAGCCCCCAGGTGACCGGGAGTTGGTTCTGTTTTCTGCTCCGGTCCGCAGCAAGCTGCTCCTTTCTCCAGCTTCAGAGAGGCAGCCACACAGTTCTCTAACTTCCCTTTTCTCACCCACATAAAGTGTTTGTATTGACACATTTGCCTTGAAAAATTGGATTTGTGGCATAAGATGAAAGTTGAAAGGGATAAAATAAGACCAGAGACACTAGAAGGTCTGTGTGAGAATGTGCGGAGCAGCTTGGTTTGCAAGAGCTAACGGCCGGAAGCCACCCAAGTGTCTGTCGGCAGTAGACTGGGTCAGTGACGGCGGCTTGTTCGCCTGGCTGACCGCTGGGCGGCAGCGGAGAAGAAACGGCCGCTGCGCACAGAGCAAGGACAACTCTCCCAGAGCACGCTCACTGAGCAAGGGAAGCCGGGTGCAAAATCACATGGGACTCCACTGGTCCGAAGTTCAAGAAAAGGTAAAATGAATGGATGGCAATGGGAGTCCGAACGGCAGTGGCCCTTGGGGACAGGGCAGCGATGGAGGCACTCGAGGTGGCCTGCCCGTGGGGCTCGAAACGTGCCCTCACTCGATCCGGGTGGTGGTTTCATGGTGTTTGCACGGGTTAGAATTCGCTGGAAGGTGATCTCTGTGTTGTACCCAGATGAGAGACATGTCCAGTGCCTTCTGTCACAGCCACGCACGTTTCCAAAGAGCGACTGTTCTCGAACTTCTAGGTCTCAGGAACCCCGTTACACCCCTAAAATAGCAAGGACCTCCAAAAGTTATCTATTGATATTTGTTGATTAGAAATTAAAACTGAGACACTTAAAAATATTTAATTCACTTAAAAATGGTAATGATAAACTCAATTACATAGTCACATATTTTGTGGAAAGCTGATAGTTTCCAAAAACGATAATAAATTTAGTGAGAGAAGTGGCATTGTTTAACATCTTTGCAGATTTCTGTAACGCCTGGCTTAAAAGAAAACAGCTGCTCAAACCTGCTTCTGCATTCAGTCTGACGTGATGTTTTCGGGTTGGGGTGTGTGAAGAAAATCTGGTCGCACAAAGATGCAGGGTGGAGCGGGGAGGGCTCCGCATGCCCCCCGGAGGACATCCTGGACCCTGGCAACCTCAGATGGCTGCCTAAGAGGGTGCAAGTCCTGGCCGCCCCATAGTAGAGAAGCAGGGCTTCACGGGAGGCAGAGAGCTGGTGCACAGGCTCTGAAACTCCTAACTCTCTTGGCTTAACAACCACTCCGAGTATCTGATGAAAGCTAAGGATCTTTGCCGGGAAAGAAAACCATTTTTAGTGGGTGCAAAGGAGAGTGTGTGTGCATAATTTCGGGGGGCTTCAACAGCCCCTGGAGGCCCATCGCTGACCTCAAAGTAACAGCCATCGGTTAGGGAAGGACTGCAAGAGGTGAAGGATACAGACCAGCTGGTTTGCCCCAGACAGCCCACCATTGCTTCTAGGCCCTGAACAAGAACACAGCCCCCTCTATGCCCTTCCGTGCAAAGTCACTTCCAGAGCTAATAATATTAATAATAACAGCTTCTACTTGGGGGGAGTGTTTACATCATGCCAGACACTACCAGGTGTACACGTGTTCTCTCAGTTACTCCTCACGAGAGCCCTTGATGCTGTTCTTATCCCCGTGTTACAGATGGGGAGACTGGGACCAGAGGGGCAAAGTCACTCCTCCAAGTTCATGCAGCACAGCCAGGATTGGACCAGCTGAGTCTGGCAACCACACCTACACTCAAATCTCGGTGCTGGTGGCTTTACAACTGGGGTGTGTGTGTGTGTGTGTGTGTGTAGTGTCAAGCAAGGGAATCTATTTTCCCAAACAACTCATAATATGCAAAACAAGGGAGACTAGCTGATTAAAGTGCTAGGTGGGGGGAGCGTGTACCCCAACCCCCCACCACCAGAAATAGCCCACTGGAGTCACAGGGCTTCACAGTGCAGAACTGGACAACTTTTTAAAAAAGTAGATGATGTTTACTGAAGACTTCATATATGCATGGCACTGGTTAAGCATGTTTATTAATTCATTCAGTTTTCCCCATAGTAGACAATCCATAGCTGTGGCCTTTTTAAAGATGAGGAAACAGGTTCAGAGAGGTTAGGTAACTTGCCTAAGGCCACACAGCAAGTGGCCATGCTGGGTGAAGAGCTCAGTGATTCCTGTAGCTCTGTGTGGGAATGTGTGTGCATTTCTATAATCACAGTGTTTGCATAGAAAAGTCTGGAAAAACAGACACCAAACCCTTAACGGTGGTTACTTGAAGGCTGAGAAAACAGATGGACCTTCCTTGGCTAAACCTTTTCTTGTGATTATTTGAAATTTTAAATCAGACACATAAAACAGGATTTTTAAAAAAGTCAATAATGCTTATCTCACCTCCCTTCGGATCAGGCCGTGTGTAGCTGTGTGTGTGTGCGTGTGTGTGTCTATGTGTGGTGTGATGGGGAGAGAAACTTCCCGAAAACCGAAGGCTGGGTTGATGGCTGCCCAGGTCCTGGGCAGGATTGCCAGGTGACACTGGACACTCACAGGTGACCTGTGACCGTGCTGTCACTGTCCCCTGAAGTCCTCCAGGCATGCACCCACATGCGAGTGGGCACTCGGGTCCCCCTAGAAAAAAACTGCAGGTGCCACAAGCCACTAGAACCCCCTGGAGCCATCAGCCTGGCCCCGGGGGTGCCCACAGTCACCCCACAAGTGTGAACGCCCCCCCCCCACGATGTCCCCTGGCGATCACAAGACAGGAGATTCTCATTTTCACCCAGCATATAGCCTGTCTGTCGGAGAGCTAGGAGCCTCCTTCTATTTTTTTCCTGAATGATAATTCTCCCCCCCCCCTTTTTGTAGCTAAAAATCACCCAGGCTTGTCCAGACGAGAGGGCAGAAAATTATGCCGTGAAAGAGAAGGGAAGATAATTTCTCTGGGTCACAGACATTCTCGCTTGTCATCCGTCTGCAGGAGACGTGGAGAGGGAGGGAGAGCTGCGGAGATGCGAGGCCCAAGAATGAAAATGAAGGCTGGCCCAAATCCATCACTGTCCTCCTCGGCTCTCTGGAGGGGGGGCACGGGGCCGACCCTGGGGGGGAGAGCTGAGGGGAGACAGAGGGGCTTTGGGCTCTGATCAGGGGCCGGGAAAAGAGGAAGGGGGCAGAGGGCGGGAAGGAGACTAACTGAGCTGCCCCAGCTGGAAAGGCCCAAGTCCTGCCTCGGGCCTCAGTTTCCCCACTGAGAACCCCTCCTCCACTCCCGACCTGCACCCCTCCCACAGACAGGAGATAACATGGGAACATTCTGGAGCGTCTGGACCAGGAAAACATGAAACAAGTGAGCTGATGGCACTGTGTTCACCAAAGGCAGATGCAGCCTGCAGGCTGGGGTAGGGCTGGGCAATGCCACCCCTGTCTGGGCCTCAGTTTTCCCATCTGTAAACTGGGGAGAATAACACGACCTATCTCGGAGGGCTGTTGTCAGGACAGGGGAGAATTATGTATGATGTTTCTGGCGTGTTGTAGTCGCACAACTGTAATAATAGAAACAATAGAACATTACAAGGGCGCTACCTGTAGTCGCCTGTGTTAACGATGAGTAATGCTTCCGAGTCTCGTTTCTCTAAAACAAACAAACAAACAAAAAAATCCCATAAGCACTCAGAGAGACACAGTGTAGAAAAACACAGAATCGACAGTCTGACGAACTGGTTTGAGTCTTGAGTCTCACTGTGTGGCCCTGAGCAAGTCATTTTCTGTCCAGGGCCTCAGCTTCCCCATCTGCAGAGAGTGGGTCATGATGCCTCACAGTGCGGCTGGGAAGACTAGAATTACTCCGCGGGACCTGCCTAGTACAATGCTGATCTCTCCCCGTCCTCCCCATCGTGAGAAAAGCCACTCCCTAAGAGGCACAGTTTGAGATTCTCTACCCGCCCCCACCCGAGTGACAGCGGAAAAGGAAGACTGGGAGGGGCCGGCAGCCTCTGCCTGGCCCACTGGCTGGTCTTGTGCATCAATTTCAGATTGAAGGTGCATCAACATTCCTTGGTCCATCTGATGCAGGGCGGGCAAGTTCTTTCTCTGAAAGGCTAGATGGAGAACATTGTCAGTTTTGCAGGCAAAACAGGCAGGAACAACATGTAACAAAGGGCATATCTGGGTCCTCCTAACATTTATTTACAAAAACAAGCTGGAGGCCAGATTTGGCCACAGGATCCCGTTTGTCTATAGTTAGTGTTGCTGCCGTGGTCGAATGGCAGAGCCATAGCATGTGAAACCCACCCAGACCAGAGCTCTGTCAGGCTACAGCGGGCAAGTCCGGCGCGGAATGGATTCCCCAGTCCATCGCCTTGGGCCAGATTGGATGTCTCCTGTGACCTATGCTGGACCTGCTCTTCCGAGTCCCAGCCTCTGTGACTCCCTCCCCCACACCTTTCTTCCACGCTGGGCCCTTAGCAGCTTGTCCTTCGAGGTTTTCCCTTGTGGGAAGTCTTCCCCTGGCTGATCAGTTTGGAGTTGACCTTCAAGAATTGGCTACCACACTGAGTTGGGATCCTTGAAGAACTACCACAGAGCCTTCTCAAGCAAGAGGCAAATATGCAGCACGCATTGTGAACCCTCCGTTTCCGTACCAAGGCAGACATTAGTAATCAATCAAGACGATCTTTCCTGCTTTAGGCATCCATTAAACCAGATAGAACTGCTTTTGAGATAAAAGCTCATCGCCACTCAGACTGTAAGAGAAATGAGCTGCTACAGCGCTAGTTTCTTTTATGGGCCTGGGAAGTCCTGAGGTCTGAGATAGAAGTGTAAAATGCTGAGCACAAGCACTTCCTAAGAGCCCTGTAAACGAGAACTCCTGTGCTTACTGGCTCCAGCGTGGGCTTCTGGTGGTCTTGTTTGGAAGACGCGAGCCCAGATGGAAGAAACCAGTTCTTACAAATCCTGGGAGGAGCTTCGAGGGTGTTTGGCTAAAAGTGAGGATCTCTGCCTGCCCCAAACTCAAGTCCTCTTGTTGTCCAAGGAGGAAGAGTGTGGGCATGCACAACGGAGAAAGGGGCGACTTTCTCATTGTGCTTCAAAGGCCTCTTGTGGCTTTAAAAAACCCAAAATCCCCTACTCTGGCTTCTCTTTACTCCTTCCAGCTTATTATGCTCCCTTCTGTCTCAGGGTCTTAGCACCTGCTGTTCCCTCTGCCTGAAATGCTCTGCCATGCACTCTTCACCTCATCAATGCCTATTTATCCTTCAGATCTCGGCTCACACGTCATTTCCTCAGGGAAGAGCTTGCGTCTCCCAGACATGATAGTCTTTTCCTTCTAGCATGGAGAGTTTGTGATTTGGTAATATCACCTCCTCCACTGGGGGATCAGCCCCCTATGTTCCAGGAGGGGATGTGTCTGTTCACTCATTCATTCATTCATTCATTCATTCCACAAATGTTGACTGAGAGCCTACCATGTGCAAGATTGAATGGTTGGGAGGGCCATGAAGTAGGAAAGAGCAAGACTCTTACAAGGGAAATAAGAAGGCAAATGTAGCTAGAGCAAAGTGAGTGAGGAGAGCACAAAGGGTGGAAAAGATGAGGGCAGGGGTGGTTGGGTTTGATACAAAAGGCACAGGGATGCTGCATCGGTCAGCTACAGCTAAAATAATGCTGCAAAATAAATCGCCCCAATCGCTTAAGCGATAAGCATTTTATATTCTTTGTGAGCCTGAAGGTCAAGGTCTGGCTTTGGCTGGGTTCTCCAGTGCATCTGTGGCTGGTTGTGGCTCAGGGAGGTGACTCTGCTCACCGAGGCTGACCTCTCTGCCATGTATGAGGGTCAGCTGGCTGGCAGGTGGTCCCGAGTGGTCTCTCTGAGAAGGACTTGGCTGTCCTTCACATGACCACTCATCCTCCAGCAGGCTAGCCCAGGTTCATTCTCAAGGTGAAGAAGGAGAGGCTGCAGGACGAGAGCAGAGGCTGCAAGGTCTCCTGAGGCCCGGGCTCAGAGCTGGCAAAGCATGTCTTCTGCAACGTTCTGTTGGCCAAGCCAACTTTGGAAGCCAGTTTGGTCCACCAGTTAACCATCCCCATACAGCACGGAGCTGGGCACAGGTGAGGAGCACCATCAGTGTTTGTGGGATGGATGTACAGGTAGGGGATGGTGGTTGGATGTTCTTGGACTGTGGCTGAGCCTGAATTGATAACAAGGGGTTAAAATTCCTCAGCCTGACCGATTAGGGGCCTTGTGCCCCTTCCCCAGAGTTGCAATGAACAGAGGAGACAGCGTCTTCCTCCCAAAGTTTAATTAAGTGATCTGCCTCCGCGGGACTAATCCTGTTATCGCTGCCCAGAGCTGACCGCGGGGGCGGCGTAAAATGTCAGCTGTCGGGAGGGCCTGGTGGGGCGCTGAAAGCCACTGGAATTTGGGGACAGGCAGGGGGTGGAGAGGAAGCCAGCGTCCCCACGGGGGCAGGACGTCTGCTTCCAGACGCAACACAAAGGGGAAGCTCAGTTTCAATCCCATCCCAGGAGGAGGTGAGGAAGAGGAGGAGGAGGAGGCGGGAGAGTCTGCTGAGAAGCTTCTGGCTTGGATGAACTTTGCTGTGTTTGCTGTGGCTGCTGCCTGGCTTGGGCGGCACATTCCAGGGGAGAGCTCCCCAATCCCACATTCCCTCCTCTTCCAAAGAGGCAGACGCGCTGTCATCCCAGACCAGCTGGGTTTGGATCCTCGATCAACAGTTTCCTGTGTGGCTTTGGGCAGATGACTTCACCTCTCTGAGCCTCCACTTCCTCATCCAGTCGGTGGGAGTGGTAACAGCAATCTCGCAGGGCTAGTGAGAAGAAGGTGCAATAGAGCGCCTGAGAGCAGTACCGCATGCGTAGTGAGTGCTCAGAGAACGCTTTCTCCCACTGTCCTGATTACATTATACTCATCAAGGGGGACATAGTCTGGGAGCAGACTGGGCCTTCAAACCACATCCCTGCACATTCCAGCTTCGAGGGTGTTTGGCTAAAAGTTAGGATCTCTGCCTGCCCAAAATTCAAGTCCTCTTGTTGTCCAAGGAGGAAGAGTGTGGGCATACACAACGGAGGAAGGGGCGACCCTCTCGTGCTTCAAAGGCCTCTTGTGGCTTTAAAAAAAAAAAAACACCAAAATCCCCTACTCTGGCTTCTCTTTACTCCTTCCAGCTTATTATGCTCCCTTCTGTCTCAGGGTCTTAGCACCTGCTGTTCCCTCTGCCTGAAATGCTCTGCCATGCACTCTTCACCTCATCAATGCCTATTTATCCTTCAGATCTCGGCTCACACGTCATTTCCTCAGGGAAGAAATGACCACCTGGTTGCCTGGGACCAGTGCCCCCTAAAGACATGCAGAGCTCAGGACAAGTGACCTTACCAGGCAGTTTGCTCATTGCCAAATCTCAGTCCTTAACCCAGCGCTTGGTGGGTGTTGCTTGAGTTTTTTTACCTGTGACTCGTTCATTCATTCATTTATTCCATTCATTCATGCAGAAATTTGTTGTTGCCATTTCAGTTTTTTGGTGGGGTAGGGGTGGGAGCAGACCACTGGACAAGACAATTCCTTCTTGCTGTAACATGCAATGGTTTTGGGGAGATTGAGAAATGAGCCCCTTTTTCCTGAAAGTGATTCCCTTTTCTGATATTCCTCCTACAGGCAGAAATCTTGGCAGTCCCCAGTCACAAGGACTCCAGGACACCTGCTGAGGTAGGAGAGGGGTTGCAGCTCAGGAGAGAGGAGCAAAGCCCTGGGATGCAGGTGGGGAGGAGGACAGAGAGCCTGGGGCAGCGAGGACATACACTAGAGCCCCAAACGGACCCTGGAGCCGACTTTATAATAATCACCAGCTTGTGCCCAGAGCTTTCCACCCGCCACACGCTGTCCTAAGCACTTAACTGTCACCTGCCTAGGAGGCAGGCACAATTATTATTACCCTCATTGTACAGAGGGGTAAACAGAGGCCCGGAATGGTGCCCCAAGCCACACAATGGTATGTAGGGAACTGGGCCACCAACCCAGAGTCCAACTTCATTATTTTTTTTAAGATCTTGTTTGTTTATTTTTAGAGAGAGGGGAAGAGAAGTAGAACAAGAGGAAGAGAAACATCGATGTGAGAGAGAAACATCAATCAGATGCCTCTCGTGTGCACCCTTACCTGGGACTAAACCACAACCCAGGCATGAGCCCTGCCTGGGAATCGAACCACCAACCTTTCGCTTTGCAGGATGATGCCCAACCCACTGAGCCACACCAGTCAGGGCCAGAGTGCAGCCTCTTAACAGCCATGCTTTCAACCTCTTTGCTGTATGGCTTCTTGGCTCAGTTTCCCCACCTGTCAAGTGGAGCACCCTGTACCTTCCTGTGGACCTGACGAGGGGTGGAGAGGAGTGTGGGGCTCCAGAGCCCTCCTCTGGGTTCGGAGGGTAGCTGAGGCAGGCGATCCAAAGCGGTAAAGCTCAGGCTCTGACGTCACACTTCTCAGGGGGCAGGGGAGCAGGAGCAGCCATTCATCTCTCAGAACCTGTTTTCTCATCTGCAAAATGGGGGTGATTCATTGTACCCCTTCTGGGGTACACAGAGCTGTGTGTGTGCCTGAGCAGAAAGTGGGTGAGGGAGACTCCCCCAGCTCATGGCTGGCACTGGGGCTGAGTCCCTGGGAGTCACTGGCTGGGGACATGGGAAAAGGCATATCTGCCTGCTGCCACTGTGGTCTCCAGAAGTCACACAGCAATGGCAACCCCAGAGAACTCCATAAAATCCAAGAGGTAGTTAAGCCAGACTTCAGAGAGAACGGGAGTAATTAGCTCACTTCCTGCGGAGAGTAAGTCCCAAATGTCACACAGTGCCAGGGCCGTTACAGCCCGTCCTCTACCTCGGTGCCCACGCTGCTGCTGGCAGGTCCCCCTGCCTGGCCCATGACCTTCTGCAAGGCTGTGGACAGCACAGCAGGGGGCGTCCTGGGCCTGGGGAACTGGACTGGGGGACACTAGGTGAGCTTCGTGTTCTGCTCAGCTCAGGTACCCATACAGCCTCATCTTTTCCATCTATTCAATGGGTCTCTCTGTCTCCTGGGATTGTAGGGACAGAGTCAGCCATGGATGGAGAATGCTAGACACAGGACAGCCACTCTCTGTGAAGTAAGCAAATACCACGGGGGCAAATAGTACCCAATGCACAGGAGGTAGAGGGGATACAGCTGCAACCCCACCCCCACCCTCTTTACCCAGTACACCCACCCCCCACGGTCAGGGTGACTGCTAAAGGCTCCCAGCTCCTTCCTTCTCCACATACGTGCCCTGTGCCAATGACAGCTGCCATCGAGGGCGAGGGGTTGCCACCCAGACCCTGGGGCAGCCCACAGCCAGTGTTTGGTGGATGCAGGGGCACAGAGGTCAGCCCCTCGATTCAGGAGCTGGAAAAACTGTGGTACCCTCTCTCATCTTCACTTTCCCCATCAGTAATTCGGACATGGTCATCCCTGCCTCCTGGCGCTATGAGGAGGCAGGCTGGCTGGATCCATGTCCCTATCCTCCATTCTAGATGTAAGACCTTGGACCACTGACTTAACTATTGGGTGCCTCAGTTTCCTTGGCTGTAGGAGGAGGTCACAACAGAAGCTAGTTCACAGGGAGGCTGGCAGGATGACCCAGTTTAATTAAGTGCCAGGAACCAAGCCTGACTAGAATAGGCGCTCAATATATGTGGCCCCTGCTCTTCTCCTGCTCCTTCCGTATTCATATTGTGAGTGAAAGTATCAATATAATGATTGAGCCAGCTTGCGTCAGGTGCCCCACCCAGTGCCAGGAGGGCCGTCGGTGCCTTCCCCTTCTCCCAGTGTGTATCCCGGCTGCGTCCACTGGCTGACCCACCCCAATTAGGGGACTCCCGTGTTAATATTGACACACAAAGGGGCCAGCTGGTGACCTCCGACCCCATCTCACTTGGGATCACAGGCTGATTCCTGCCGCAGCCCTCAGCTCCAAGAGCAGGACCCTAATCTTCTCTGACACCAAGCGGAGCTGGCCTCAGCCCGACCTTTGCTCTGGGTCCCCCTGACTCCCGGCGTTCCCTGGGCCTCAGGGGGTCACCCTGTGCACAGATGGATGCGGCCTGGGCTGAGGGGAGGGAGGCCCGTCTGGCCACTGTTTGCTACTGGAGAATGGAGAACCTTCAGATCAAGAAGCTCACCTGGATTCTAGGTAGAACACAGACACCTGCAGGCAGATTCCCTGCCTAAAAGCCCAGGCAGCAGGCGTTTGCCACCGCCCAGGATGGGGATGGGGAGACTGTGTGAAGGTGGAGTTTTAGAGCTCACTGAGGAGCCCTGGCAGGGGTTGCATGACCAGCAGCTGTCCATGGAACTGCTGCTGAGGGACCTGGCTTTGTGGACGTCCCACCAAAGGAGAGGTTTGCCCGTGGACGTCACTACCAAAGAGACACAGCTCTCTGGCCCCTTCCAGCTCTCCCCAGTTTAGCTCTGAGTCAGGGCCACAGTATTACATGGACCTGTACCAAGCCAACACTTCCTGGGACTAAGACATGACAGTGGCAACAAAAAGCCCTGGGTTCAAATCCTAACCCTGCTTGCTCCTTAGCTGAGCAACCCCAGGCTGATTGCTTGGACTCTCTGAGCATCAGGTCCCTCACCCAGGGTGTGGGGAGACCAACAGGGCTCTGAGGTCAGGCGTGCACAGAATCTGGCCTGTAGGAAGTGCTTCAGAAATATCAGCTCTAGGATAGATAAAATGTGGTCTCTTATTTCGGAAGTTTTGAAAGTTAAAGGCCACTGGCTTGGAGGCGGGACTCAGACCTCCCTGACTGTTGGGTCCTCCTCCCAGCCCTGGGATTGGAGGATTCCAGGCTCCTCCCACAGTGGTGCCTCCCAAGCCTGGAAGAGGCTGTGGATGTGTCTAGGTAGAATCGGCACCGCAGGGTCCATTACAAAATGAAATTGTGGGGTGCCTCGTTCAAAAGGATTAAGAATTTCAAGATGGTGACCACCACGGAGCGTTAAACCAAACACGGACCCTTCTAAGTGCATAGGTTCCACACCTAGGAGGCTGGCCCTGGTGGAGGAATGTGCCACAGAGCCCCCTCTCTGAGCCTCTGGGTGTTCACCCAGCCCCCAGCCACAACCCTGGCAACACGAGGAAGGGAAACTAACCAATGGGCTGAAATGCGCTGAATCTGCGCACGGCCTTGTAAAGCAGGTAATGTTAGCATCATCCCATATTACAGGCGAGGAAACTGAGGCATAAAGAGAAGGAGACCAGCTGGACCACCAAAGGACATACAGCTACAGGTAGCGGTTTAAACCTGGGTCTTGGGGACCCTAAACCCCAAGATCTGGAGGCATCTCACCCCACTAAACCTTTCCCTCTGAAAGATGAAATACACGTTCCCCCAAATCAAGCAGCCTCTGATGTGTTTAAACCAAATGTGGGAGGCCACGAAGCTGGGTCTTTAATCCCAGCCCCCGTGGGCACCTCCTGCCCACCCCACCTTTTTCCTCCCCCTGAAGGTCCCCTCCCTCCGGCAGGACAGGGCCTGGCCTCCTCCAGCTTGGTCCTCGGGCTGGGGCCAGGAGTTAACGTTGGGAGCGCACTGGAGAGTGTGAGAGCGAAAGGACATGTCAAATCAATCATATTTAAACAAAAGCCTCTCCCGCCCAAGGGCCCTTTTAAAAGCTGCTTATTTAATTAAAAGTCCCATTTTCCATATTTATGGCCCTTATTCAGTTAAATATTAACCGCTGGGGCCAGGGCTGGTGTGTGCTTTGCGAGCGGTGCGTGGGGAGGTTCATTACCGTGGCCGGATCTATCCGATGGTGATGCGCACCGGGGATCAATGCGCCTCACCTTGGACAAACACCCGCTGCAGCCCTCCCCCTCCCCCTCCTCCTGGCCTCCCGTCTCCTCTCTATCTCTCTGCCCGGAGACAGAGACAGAGAGACACCGAGAGACCCAGAGAGACAGTTAGGCAGCATGTTCTTTCTCTGCACCTCGTTGTCTTGGTCAAGACCAGGTATGTATGTACTTTTCAGGTCCCAGTGAAAAATGAAAAGGTAGAGCCCCTTGTTCAACAATTAAGAATTTCAAGGCGGCTCTGTGTGATTGCACCGGCGGCATGCCCTGATCTCTGTCACCATCTCTCTCCCCTGAGATGTGTGTGATGGGTCCGGGGAGGCAAAGGTGCCCACACCAACCTCACTCGCGGCTCTTCCTGGCGCCCACTTCCTGCAGAGAGTGGAGAAAAGGGGGAAGGTTGCCATCTCCTAAGGGTTTGATCTCCCAAAATCTCAGGGGCATGGGGTTCCAGTTTCTGGAACTCCGCGGGGATGACAGTGCCTATGCAGGTGAGGACAATGTCTGATCTGAGCGGGGGTCGTACCTGCCTGAGCCATCACCTCGCAGCAGAGCCGCACCCAGCCTTTCCACGGCCAGGCGCCACGCTCAGCGCTGTTCAAGCGTTAACTCATGTATTCCTCACTTCCATCCTGCACGGGAGGTACCATCTTCTGATCCTCTCTTTACAGGTGGGGAAACTGAGGATCCAGGAGGTTAGGTACAGAGCCCCAGGTCACACAGCCAGTGGGGGGCAGAGCTGGGATTTGAGCTGGTCCTCCAGCTCCTAACCACAGGATGGAAATGGTCAGAGTCACCAAGACTGGACTGAGGGCCATCTCTGCCCTTTATAAGCTGAATGACCTCACACCAGTTCCTGACCCTCCCTGAGCCTTGGTTTCCCCATCTGGGAAATGGTGCAGAAAGACTCTCAGGGCTGCAGCTCCTGGCTGCTGCAGTTGGTGGACACCCTCAGAGGTGTCCAGGAGCTCGCTGACCTCCCACCACCTCTTCTGAGGGCCTGCCTGGACCCACTCATTCGTCCTGGTGGCCTTTGTCTTGTCAGCTCTGTTCTGCCCCATGGCATGACCCTGTAGATATCAGGGACAAAGCCAGATGCCTCCATCCCTGTGCTCAAGGGGGCAGAGCTTTCTCTGCCCACACCAGAGGCAGCAAGCAGCATGGCCAATGGGAAAGGTTACACATTAGGACCACAGAGTCCTGGATTCGAATCCCACCTCTGCACTTCCTGGCTCTGAAAACTTGGGCTGCTTCGCATTACCTCTCTGAGCCTCAGCTTCCCCATCTTCAAATGGGACATAATTCTTGTAAAGAGCTTAGCAATGCCAGCACCCAGGGAGCCTCACTGCTGGCCCCAGGACCTGCTGGGGCTGCCAGAAATGCTGCCACCTCAGCCTCTCCAAGTGACAACTCTTTGAAGGGCATGGGCCCCCATTCCCACCCCTTACTGTGCCAGTCTCCCAGTGCCCTGGGGAGGGCAGACTGGGCAATGTCACCTCAGGCTCTGCTGTGACCTCAGTCCTTGTGCACACCACTGCCCCTCCTGGGGCCTCAGTTTCCCCATCTGTGGAATGAGGGGATTGTTGGGCTAGAAAATCTCGCTAGGCCTTTTTCAGGGTTAGTGCATCTCGGCAGCAGACAGGGTGAGGAATCCGACGTGAATGTGACAGTCTTGGTAAAACATGCCCCTCTGTGTTTGGGAAAGACTGCGTGATGGTGGAGGCAGGTGCCCAGGCCCTTGTAGCTGCCTGTCATCAAAAGCTAGGCTAGGGAAGGCGTCTTCGACATCACACATGCATGCACACAAACAGGCACAGGGACACACACCTGCATGTGCACATGAGAATACACCTGCACACATGAACAGGACTACATGTGCGCACACACTGTGCACACGAATATACACCTGCATGTGTGCAAACATGCAGCACACACAATGTGCACATGAACACTGTGTGTGGCCAAACACCTATGTACATGCAGGCACGTGCTGCATGCATGTGAACACACCTGCACACACAGAGCACACACCTGTGTACATGCACATGCAGACACACAACATGCGTGGATGCACCTGCATGCACTCGTGCGCACACTCACATGGCCAAACGCCTGCATACATGCATGCACATGCAGATAGATATACGCTGTATGTACATGGATACACCTGCACACATACAGCGTACCTGTGTACATGAACACATGCACATGCAAATATATACAACATGCATGTGGACACATCTGCATGTACTCACACACACATGCAGGCCCACCTGAACATACACATGCCACACGGGCACACACACAGGCACACATACACCATGGCGCGCCTTTTGCCTCGTGTTCCACCCTCCATGTGGATCCTGTTAGGAGCTCAGTCTCTTCCACCACGACCCCCTCCCCTGAGAGAAGAAAATTCTGAAAAGCCAGATTAGAACTTCACACACGCATCACCGGGAAAAATCTATGTCTCATTTTCATATCTAGCAAAATAAAATGACACCAGAACACTCCAGCAAACCCCTAGGGGGGAGCGTGTCTGTGGAAGATGAGGGGTGGGGGAAACACCTTTCCCAAAGCAGGGAGGCCCCAGGGCCAGAATCACAGGAAGGGGAGGCAGGCCTGGGGAGAGGCTGGGGATGAGATTGATCAGGCCGCTTCCTCCTGGGTGGGAGGAAGGCGGGGGTCTGGGGGAGAGCCTGGGGGTGTTGCATGGAGGGCAGTGAGAGTGGTAGAGAGAGGGGCAGAATACAATCTTGGGGATGGTGGTGTGAGTGAGGGAGCGGGAGAGAGAGAGAGAGAGACACTAGGTTATCAGAGAAGTGTGAAGACAATAATACAATCTGACATTTCTGAAACAAGACCCCCCGGTTGCCATGGCAACGTCTCATGTGGGAGCAGCTCCCAGGAGACGGTTCCGAGATGTACTATAAATGATGTTTGATTAGAATTTAAATCATTTAGGCAGAGAGAAGATAGGCCTTTTGTCAGCAAGGGGACCTAGGGGTGGGGAGGGAGGGGGCCAGGGTGGTGGCGGGGGAGGGGGTGCAGCCAGTGACCTGGACTCCGGTTCTGTCAGCCTGGGCGTGGGGAGCAGGATCGGAGGTCAGCCAGGGGGTTGATTACTTTTGCCCTCAGCTTCATTCCCGTTTACAGTAACCTTTCCATAGTGGCCAGAGGGACTCGGAGGGCAGGAGGGGCAAGGCCTGGGGGACAGGGGCGTGGGAGGGGAGTGAGTAAGAGTGGCAGAGATGCGGGGAGACGGAGAGAGATCTGGAAAAAGCAGAGACAGACAGACCGAGGGCAGAGATTATGAGAGACGGAATGAATATAGACCAAGAAATAGACTGAGACCCAGAAAGAAGGAACAGAGAAAGGAAAGAAGACCGTAGGAGGAGAAACAAAAAGAGACATAGACCAAGAAATAGGGGGAAAGAGACCAGAGTGAGGCAGAGGAGTCAGAGCCAGAACATTTGTTGCCCAAAGGCAGAAAGACAAACAGCAAGAAACAGAGGCAGAGACTCAGACCAAGGGAGAAAAAGAGGACTCTCGGACCCGCACACTGGAACGATGCATCGGGAGTGCGGGAGCCCAGGGTGAGCCCCGCGTTTAGAAACACCTCCACCTCCCACTCTGGTTCCCCCCAGCCCACACCCCCAGAAATCCCCTTGTCCTGGAATTACTGGACAGGGTGCGTGACTTGGAGAAGAGGCCCCACTTGCCTCTGATTCTAAGGAAAATGAGGCAAGCTGACCCTGTGCAATTTTAAGCAAACCTCTCTGAGCCTCAGTTTCCCCATATATAAAATGAGAAGTTCGAGTCAGATCGGTACATGGACGATTCACTCTGTCTCCCCCATTCGGTTTTTATTTTTTGTTGCATTTGTTACCAAAATCTTAGTATTTGCCAAGATTGCAAGACTTCATATAAATATTTGGATTGCTGGGGCTTTTTAAGGCAAAATATATTTATGCTGCACTTCTGCATGGCAGCCACTTGCTGGCAACCAGTAGTGGTCACCCCTTTCAGGCAGACCACGAGGTCCCCAGTTGGCCACAGTCCCCACCATTCCCTTCTGTATTATACCCAGCCATTTTCATGGCTCCTGCCTGGCCACTGTGAGCATCTGAACCATCAAACCCTGCACATGACCGCCTGGATCCTTATGGCCCTAGGGGTCTACTGATACGTGGTGGGTGGAGGCCACCCCCTGGCCACCACAGCAGTGGGCACACATGGTAACTCAGCATCAGAGCACCCTGCACAGCCAGCCTCCTAATACAGCCGGGACTCTGTCAGTGTTTACTAAGCCAGGAGCAAGGAGGTGAGATGCAGCTTCTGACTAGAGAGACGGAGCTGGGGATGACGATGGAGAGGTAAACACAGGCTGAATATTTGAGGAGGTGGACTGAGTGCCACTGGGCATCAAGGACAAAAATGACCTGCTTGGGAAAATCCCAGGAGTTGGGTGGGAGGACATTGGTGAAGACAGAAATGGCCCTTGTGACGAGGACACACTCACTGCAAGTCCCTCTCAGCCCCTTCCTCATGCCCTCCCGGGCACCCGCTTGTTCGTCTGTGTGTTCGATCCCTCCTCCCCCGAAGACTACACATTCCACGAGGATTGTGACTATGTTGGCGCAATCTGTGAAGCAGCCCCAGCACCTTGCACATAGTAGGTGCTCAGAAAATTATTGAACGCATGAGCAAGCCCCCTTTCCCCACTGGCTCCTGCCTTGCCTGTGTGGCTCTGGGTATTGTGAGGCTGCATAGCCCTGTCCTCAAACCCAGGCTGTTTGATTTTGCTTTGCTCATTTATTTTTTCAAAATTTTAAAAAGATGTTATTTATTTTGGAGAGAGGAGAAGGAAGGGTGAGAGGGAGAGAAACATCAATGTGCAAGAGATACATTGATCGGTTGCCTCAAGCAAGCCTCCAACTAGGGACCTGGCCAAGTAACCCAGGCATGTGTCCTGACCAGGAGTCAATCCAGCAACCTTTTGGTTCACAGGCCAGTGTTCAAACTGCTGAGCCACACCAGTCAGGGCTGATTTTGTTCTGTTCATTTAAACGGGGCACTTTCCTTACAAAGGGTGGCAAGTAAGGGGCACTGTCTCTTGAGCTTCAATTTCTTGACCTACAAACTAGGGCTAATACCCTCATCTTGGGGAGGTTCCGAAATGTTTTACCACAGTGCCCAACACATAGTAGGTGCTCAGAAAATGGAAGTAATTCTTCCCATTGTGGACACTACTAGTAATAAGGTGGCCCAGTGGAAGAGATGAACCTTGGAGTGATGGGACAAGAAGGTAGGATTTGGAACTACTTCAGCAATATTTCAGCAACAAAGTTGTTTACCCAAGAGAATTCCCTCTTCTCAATTTCAGAAGGAGCCTGAAGCTTAGTTATCGAAGGGGATGGCTGCCTCACAAGTGAGGCATAACTGATAGTGACTCTCCAAACTCTGGGTGCATTGCCAGTGCCATTGGGAATGCTGCTGGTTGAGAAAGATGCTGTGAGCATGTCTGGACTTCAGGAGCAAGTATGCTACCATCGATTAGTGATGTCTGCCCTGGGCAGGGGCGTGCTCACCCATTTGCTATCCTGGGCAAGATGTTTCCAGGTTCTGAGAAAAGGACGATCCCTTTCTGTTTCCAGGTATTAAACTGTTTGTGGGCATTTTTACTACTGTGGGGTCAGATTGTGACCAGACATAGGGTACCTGCAGGGGGACTCCTAAAAAGCCAAGGAGGCAGGGAGGGGTCATGCAGTCATTTGTGGGGGGGGGTGTCATTCAGCATTGCTGTGCCAATGCACTGCATACCAGAGGGGTCCCTTGGACTGGAACCCCCATCAGAAGAGAGGCCGTTGGGGGCCCATGTGATTTGCATAAAGAGAGGAGAGAAGACCCTGACTGGTGTGGCTCAGTGGGTTGGCCATCGTTCCATGAAGCAAACAGTTGCCTGTTCGATTCCTGGTCAGGGCACATACCTGGGCTGTGGGTTCAGAACCCAGTAGGGGCACCTAAAAGGGGCAACTGATCGGTGTTTCTCAACATCTTTCTCGTGGTTCCTCTTCTGCCCACTTCTTCCACTTAAAAGGACTCTCATGATTACACTGGACCCACCCAGATAATCCAGGAAAATCTCCGTTTCAAGGTTAGCCGAATAGCAACCTTAATTCATTTAACCCAACATTTCACAGGTTCTGGGGGTTCGGCTTTGGGGAGCTATTATTTTACCTACCACACCACCCCTGGGCTCAGCCCCTCTGAAAGTGGAGGAGAGGAGCCAGCAGATAATGCTCCAGCTTCTGATCCTCCCTGGATAACTCGGGAAGGCATTCCCTACACTCCTCAGGAGGCCCTGGAGAAATCAAGTCCCCAATGTCTGCAGTAGCAGCCTCACCCTGCACATGACGAGAGTGCACCTGGATGCAGACTTTCCTCCTTCCCCGCATCACTCTCCCGTGTCCCTCACTCGCACTTCTGAAGGTTGCCTGACCACTAAAATGATCTGTACCCACATCCATGTGTCAAGCTCTGGTTTTGGGGGCACTCAGTAAATGTAGCTGCTGCATTGTGTGTGCTGGTTGTGACAGACACCCAGATCAGGGCGGCTGAAGCAGAAACACTTTATTTTCTCATTGACTGAAAAGTTTATAGTTACATCTAAGACTTCAGGCACAGCTGGATCCGGGCCCTCAACCTCTGTCATCAACTTTGTCTCGTTTTCAATTTGAAAGTTGTGCTTTCCTCTGTGTGGGTTTCATTCTCGGCAGCCTCTCTTCAGACATTGGCAGAAATGGCCCCCAACTGTTCCAGGCATCAAACCAGCAAAACTGAAAGCGACTTCTACCCAATAGCGCCAGCAAACATCAGGTATCCTTATTCCTTGGCTCTGATTGGCTCATTTGGGGTCCTTGTGCCCATGTCTGAGCCAATCACTGTGGAAGGAGGGGATGTGGTACTCTCATTGGACTGCCTGGGTGCACTTGCCTATCCCAGGACCTGGGGTGGGGTCAGCCCCGTGAGAGCAGGAGAAAATTGGGGTTCTTGTAACGTAAAAATGGGTAAAGGAAAAAGCCCAGATGTCTCTACAAGCAAAATCATCACATACTGTTAATTTTAGGTAAACCTCCACCAAGGATGGGAGACGAGATGTGCCCAGCAGGTGGGGGCCTGGAGCTGGGAGGAAGGGAAGCCAGGCATGGTGCCAGTCAGCAGTGCCAACCCATCCTGGCTGGAGGGAATTCTCAGGATCAGAAATCTGCGGTCTGAGAACTTGTCTATATTTTTGCGATTTCTATTTCCTTCATTACAAAGCTGAGGGAAAGCCAAAAAGAAATAAAGTCCCTTTCAGAAATGCCAGCCTGTCTGTGCTGTATGAAATGGCATATGAAGAGAGACAGAGCCTTTTGTGGAGGCTAGGGGACAAAGAAAAGGGGGGTCAGGACCAGTGGCGGCAAGGGAAATGTATGGGAGGCCCTCCCCCTGGCGGGGGAGAAGCAAAGGGAGGCGGGAGGTTCATTTTGCATAAGCTGCATCCAGGAAGATTTGTGTCATTGATTCTTAGGGATCACACAGACCTGGGTGTGAGAGGTGTGTTTTACAACCTCTCTGAGACTCAGTTTTCCCATCTGTGAAATGGGAATGATAACCATAGTACCTCTTTCTATGCCTTTTATGAAGATTAACCGAAGTGATACATAGGAAGCCTAATGTACTTGATACTTGATTAGGTCTCAGAAAATTAGCTATTATTATTAGGGGTGCTATTAAGACTTGTCCACTGTCATGGGCATCTGTCACAAGGAAAATGAAATCCTAGCTCACTTTTAACCAGAGGGTGGGAGAGGCAACCGGCACAGAGGCCTGAATGTAGCGTTCCTTTCCTCTTGATGCTGTAACAAATTACCCCAACTCAACGGCTTATAATAACTCACATGTATTCTCTTCCGGGTCTGGAGGTCAGAAATCCAAAATCAAGGTTTCGGGAGGGCTGCACTTCTCTGGCATCTCTAGGGAAACACCTGTTTCCTGGCCTTTTCCAGTTTCTAGAGGCTGCTCACATCCCTGGGCTCGTGGCCCCTTCCTCCAGGAACAAGACCATCTGTGTCATGTCTCCTGATAGCTGTCTGCCTCTGCTGTCACATTCCCTCCTCTGTCATTCTGACCCTCTAAGGCTGCTCGTGACTGCAAGGGCCCACTGCTGGGGTCATCCAGAACACCCTCCTCTCAAAGTCCTTCACTAAGTCGCATCTGTAAAGTCTCTTCAGCTCTGCGGTGCTTCCATGGCATCATCTCCTTCCACCCGCTGCATGGAGATAAATGCCAGCTGGGTCCCCAGCTTAGACATGAAAATGCTGAAGCTCAGGAAGGTAGAGTCACTCGCCCAAGGTTGCACTGCTGGTGAGTGGCAGAGCTGGGACTCAGCCCCTATGTCGTGAGGTGTGTACATGCCTAGAGTCATGCAGACCCTTCTAGCAAAGGTCATTTGTTGCAAGATGGCTGAGCATCAGAATGACGACTGAGGCTGATGCCCAGGGGGACATACGCCTGGACTCAGGGGACTGGACCCCACAGCCTCAGCCTTGGTCCATACCATTGCCCAAACCCTGAACTGACTGGCTCTGCCTCTAACCCTGACTGGGGCTCCCAGGGCCCACCTCCCAAAGGCTGATTGGCTCCCGGCAAGACGTCTTTACTGAGGAGTCAGGAGGCCTTTTTTTGCCCATCCAGGAATCCAAGAGGTGGGACTATCACTTACTCCCACTTTCCCTCCTGGAAGAAAAGAGAGGAGAGACAGCTGGATGGGGTGCAGGTGACCCCATCTGTCACTTCCCTTCCCTGAGAGTCAGACCCCTTCTCCTCATGGCCCCTGCCACCACCCAGGTCCCAGCCCTGTGGCTCTGGCCTGGATGACACCAGAGCCTCCTCAGTGGTCCCCTGACCCTGCCCCATGTGGCCCAGTTCCCACACAGCAGCCAGGACCTGTCAGACCTTGTCACTCCATCCACAGGTTCTGTCCCACTCGAGCTCAGAGCCAAGGTCCCTCCCAGATCCTGCTCTGTGACCTCTCTGACCCCCTGCCCTGCCTGCCACACCGGCCTCTCCACTGTGCCCTGGGTACCCAAGTGCCCTCCCACTCGGGGCCTTCACCCCACCTGTCTCCCGGCTGGGACCCCCCACCTCCAGGGTTCCACATGGAGCACCCCTTCTGTCTATTCTGGTTGTTTCTCCAATGTCCCCCTGTAGGGGCATCTCTTTGATCACTAGATTTAAAACAGCACCCCCACCTGGCCCTTACCCTGCTTGACATTTCCTCCATGCCTGTCACTTTAGCTGACTGTGTACTATGTGTCCACATATTTATTTGCCATATGCCACCTCCCACAGAATGTCACCTCCATCAGGGCAGGAACAGTTTTCCTGTCTCATTCACTGCTGTGCTGCAGTGCCTAGGACAGAGCCTGGCAGTAGCCCTTAGTAACTGCTCAATAAATGCACTTCATGTTTCATGAATGAATGAACAAGTTACTGAATGAATGGCCGTAGTCCCTGGACCCTCCATCTCTCTAAACAGGTTGTGTGAGCAAAGCGACCTGATGGGGGCTGAGCCCTGAGGGGCCTCGTGGCCTGAGTCACTCTCGCCTGGATTCCATATGGGGCTTCTACACTGCTTAGATGTTGATTCTTCCTCCTTACACGTTTATTCTTCCATCGGGCTGCCCACTGTTCATTAACCAGGGTCTGTCGGCTCTGTCTCTGGACTCTCCTCTCGAAACTGTTTCTCTGGGCTTGCAGGAGAAAAGCCTCACAGACATCAGGTCCTCGAAAGCCAGCTCTGTCCCAGAACAGGGCCCTATCCCGAGACCCTCCAGCAGAGCCCCTGCCCCTGGCAGCCTCCTTGGCAGATGAGTGGGAGTCCTGTCACTTGGGGATAGAATCTGATTGTGCGAGCCTCTTCTGGGGCTCAAGCTGGAGGGGTGGCGGATGGGTAGATGATGACAGCGGACATCTATAGTTCCGAAGGGATGACAAGGAGCTGGGGTGGAGGCAGGCAGGGCAGGGCACAGGGGCGTGCAGTTGATACTGCTTACGGCCAACTGGATGTAGATGGGCCCGAGACAGAGGGCCGCAGAGAGAGCAGCCCCCACCACAGGTCCAGGCTTGTGGGCAGGGCACCGGGGCCTGGTCGGGATGGGAGAAACGTGTGGAGCTTTAGAGATGAGACAGGGGAAGTGGGTAAAAGGCAGGGTAGTGGGAGCAGCTTGGGTAGCAGTGGCGGGAGAGGACCAGGGACCCCTGGGCACGCACGGCTCTCTCACTCGGTCTTCCCCGGTCTCTAATTCCGTCTCCTTCTCCCTCTGCCTGTTGCTCTCTTTCTCTACTCTCTGCTTCAGCTTGACTGTCTTCCCTTCCTTTTTGTTCTGCCCCCTCCCCTTCTCTCCTTACCTTCCTCCCACATCCCTCTCTGTCCCTTCCCTCTCCTCCTCCCCATGTCTGTAGGCACTACAGCTGCCATTTGCTGGCTGGGTGTTGTATTCAGGACTCTGCCCTAAGCTCTTCCACTATAGCTGCCCACATTACATGGCTCCGTCCTCGCATGGCCCTGAGATGCCGAGGGACACGGTGGTTGGAGGATCTAGGCCTCGTCATACGTTTTGCCTGGGACACACTTATACCAAAACTGGGTCATCGGTCTGAAATTCTGATTTCACTGGCCCCCCTGTATTTCTATTTACTAGATCTGGCAAACCACCTGCCCAGAGGCCTCTGATGGCCAGTGAGACAGGGAAGCGCTGGGGTGGACTGTTCCCACTGGAAAACTCTGAGGCCCTCGCTCATGGCCAGCGGTGGGCTGGGGCTCCGCCATCGTGCTGTGGGTTAGGGTGATTTTCTCACCAATTTTGTGGGTGTGTCAAGGCACCAGGTGCTCAGAGACACCCAGGAGGAGCGGGGGTGGCGCTGGAGCCTGCCTGCTACTGTTCTGGCTCCAATACAGTGACCAGGGTCTCCCGGCCGTGGCAGCTCCGCTTGTTGTGTTTCCCCTTAAATATAATGTACTTCCAGGTGCTGGCAGGACGGACACCCTTTTTTGCCATTTGTAAGAGTTTAACTTATTCGCTTTTGGTCTAAATTCTCCCAGGCCAGGGAGCAGGCCTGTCTTGCCCTCTGCTGTATTTCAGCGCAACGCCTGGACAATGCGTCACCCCCGCGACGTATGGGCAGAATAAATAAATGGCACAATCCAGGGGTGGCGGCAAATCAATGCCTGGATTGTGTCTCTTAAATGCGTAAGTCAATGCATCTTTGCTACTCCAAGTGGGCCCGTGGACCAGCCGCATTCGAATTGCCTGGGAGGTGGTTGGAAATGCGGAGTCTTGGCCCCGCCTCTGACCTCCAGCATGCACTGAACCCAGCTCACCTCTCACACCCGCTGCAGGTAATTCCATCCAAGTCACCGAGTCCCGGTTTCCTCAGCTGAGAAATAAAAGGTAATAAGGTCTTTTACTGCCCCTCCTAACGCTGTTGCCCCTATCGGGCAAGAGAAGGCACTGGAAGGTATGAACTTGAAACCACTATTTGCAAGGTGGTGTCATCTTGTATGAGTGGCCAGAGGATGATAAAATAGCACCCTGTTCTCTCTGTGCCTTCTGGGCTCACCCTCTTTCTCCTGTTTCTCGGCTCCTGGTTCCCAGTCCCTATATAAAACCCAGCCTCCCTCTCCTGCTTCACCCACACAGCATCTAACAACAGGCAGAATTGTCCGGGTGCTGGTCAGTTTCCGTGGCTTGAAACAAGCATTTATTTGCACATGTCTGTCTGAAGGAGGTTGGGGTGGGAGGGGTGCCTGGGGGCGGTGAGTGGGACCAATTCAAACAGGCTCCAGTCCCCTGCGCTTGGTTTTGTCTTGTTGCAAATGTGTCGTTTGATGCAGGTCTGATCAAACGCATCCCTGAGCTGGGGGATGTGGGGGTGGTGAGAGGGATTATCATTTTTCTTTCCGCAGAAACTGCCAGTCTCCCTCCCCCTCCTATATTTGGGCCCCATGGGGATGGCATCCAATTATAGATGGACCTTCCAAGTCCAGCATCTGCCTTCACATCCCGGACCGGCACTCGAGGTTTTCAGAGCAGCGTGCTAACATCTATTACTGTTTTCCACGTGCCGGGCTGTGTGCTGGGTGCTTTACAAACAGGTTTATGGGGTTACTGGGAGAACAAAATGGAACATGGGGTTAATGCATTTCCTGAAATAAAAATTCCATCCACTGTAGCTCTGCCCCTTCTATTTAGTAACAACCACATTAAATGTATCAGTCGACCACTTCCTGGCCACTCCAAAGGTGGTCCTGCTGGCTCACAGCATCCACTGACACCTGGGAGCTTGGTAGAAATGCAGCATCTCGGCCCCACCCCAGACCCATGGAATTAGAATCTGCGGTTTAACAAGATCCCCAGGGCATGTACATGCATTGCAAAATCTGTCTTAATTTTGGAATCATTAAAATATGGGAGAAAAGGCATGTTTTGGGATCAAGGACACCAGGAAGTTTCCATATCAGATGAGGGTATCGAGGCTCAGAGAGGCAAAGTTACTTGTCCGAGGTCACACAGTTTATGGATGACAGATCCAGCATTACAACTCAGCCTCGTGACTGTCCCACGGCACTGCACCGTCCTCCAGCCCCTAGATGGAGAATGTCATTGTCACCTGTGATAATTAATGCATGGTGTTTGATGTCAGCTCAAGATAGTTACCAAAGACCAGGTGTGTTCTTGCTGTCACTTTGAGAGACTGACCTTGTCAACCACCATGGGCCTGGCTATGAATATTTCTACAGGGTTTCACGTTGGGGATGATGGTGCCCTACACTGTCACGATCAAATATTGGGTGACTCTCTGCCTGCAGGAACTTTCTGCTTGCCACCTCGGCCTCGCCGCCATGCATTGCCCCTCAGAGAGGCTGTCCTGGATTATGGGATCTGGGGCAGCCATCCCTTTCTAGCACTTTGACAGGTGTTAATTCTAAGTGTGGCACTTGTCACTGGCTTATTTGGTGACTTATTTATGTCTTGTCTCCCCTGGAGTACTAGCCCTACAGGGGCCAAAATCTCAACTACATAGCTACCACTGGGTCCCAATTGCCAAGAGATGGCCTGACATGGGGGGTGCTCAGTGAATATTTAAGTCAGTGAGTGAATGAATGAATGAGCTAGATGGTCAGGTGGATGGATCACTTCTTTCAGGGAGGCATGGCCTCGGGCCACAGGATATAATTTGGGAGTGCCCCCTGCCTCAGACCTCTCCTTGGCCTGAGACCACTATGCGGGGCAGATCTGCCTGGCACTATGCAGTGACTGGTGTGTTTTGGTCCCAGAAGCTCTGAGCTGCTGGTGGCCTTGCCCCATCATTTCACGACTTCCAGCTGCTCTCCTTCGGTTATTCTTTGGTCATTTCCTGAGCATAAGCCCAGCAGGCTGCGGGGACTCGGCCTTCAGGTCCCCTCACTGAGACCTCAGCACTCCCACAGGAGCCTTGCAAAGCCCCCCTCCCTCTTCTCCCATTCTCTACCGGTCATTCTCTGGTCTTCAGCATTAACGTCCCCAAACACCCGGGGACGTGGACTCCACCAGGTGGCAGTCTGGGTGATGCGATGCAGCCCCCCTTCCATCTGCTCTGGGACAGGTGTGCATGGATGGAGGAGCCAGTGGCCTTCCGGCTCACCTGAGCAGGGTTCTGACGACTCTGTCCGGGACCCAGGCCTTTCAGATAGGGAGGAGCCCAAGACCCAGACAAACACAGGAATCAGCAAGAGCGGGATCCAGATCAGCCACAGCCGCTCAGTAGATGTTAAGTTCAGGCAAATGCCTTACCTCCTGGAACCTCTGTTTCTTCTTCTGTGAAGCGGGTATGAAGATGGCTGTGAGGATTAGATGGAAGTAGCCGGGCTCGCCATTCTGACGGGAATATTTTGAAAAGGGAAGGGCGCCAGAGAACGCTGGGAGAGAGCGAGGCGTGGAGAGAAGGGCCGCTGGCCCACCCGGGGGCCACGGTGCTTTTCCCAGCAGCGTGCAGCGGTCGCATGAGGTGGGACGCACCTTTGGGCGAAGTCTTGCCCTCCATGGTCCCCTGCTCAGAAGGAGCACAGGATTCGGATGAAGAGCATGTGTGTTTTAGTCTCAGCCAAGGCGTTGGGCCCTCGGGCGGTCCCTGCAGACTCAGTTTCCTCGGCTGCTGAATGATGACGCATCCCCCTTCAGAGCAGGCGAGAGGAAGAAAGGCCGCCAGGGCCAGAGCGCCCTGGAAAGTCTTTGACGAACTGCGAAGAGCTTCCAAACGTAGGCCAGCACTTCATCTACGGCAGAGCACTTGACAAGTGGCAAGGTTCATTGTAGGATGAAAACCCGTTAGCTCTGGTCCCTGCCTGGCCCAAGTCACTTGAAAAACCTTCCTTTGGGGCAATGGGGCAGCGCTGAGACCTCACTGGCAGGGGGAGACCAGACACCTGGAGGAGCAGGGAAAGGCCACTCAGCCCAGAAACCTTGGGGTGGAGGGCCCAGGCCTCATGCGGGGCGCCCGGGGCCTTGCCCCCGGGGCCTGCACCTCCTCTGCCTGCCTGGTCCTCTCCATCTGAGCCAATGTCTCAGGGTCTTCCCAGGAAGGACCCCTTGTCCTGGCCTCACCTGCAGGCTTTTTCCACCCGGAGATTCCCGACCCTCTCCGGAACCACACCCACAGAATCGCCATCTCTGGGGAGCGGGGCCCGGGACTCAGCCTTTTACCGAGATTCCCCAGGGCATCGGTTTGTATGTGAAAGGCTGAGAAGTGTGGTCCTAGATAATCTTCAGCACCAGCGGGGTATCTTCCTTTCCTTTTTCTTATATTCCAGGAGAGCATTTATTTGGTCAATTGCAAATGCTAAAAGAAAAAAAAAGGCAAGTAATAAATGGCCATTGGTCTGAGGCTTGTTCCACGTGGCCGATGCGGAAGCGCTCTGGTTAGCAGGGAACACGAACACGATCAGCGCATGCGCCGGGGCGCGGCCGGCAGGCACCGTGAGTGTGGACTCGGTCACATTATTGGATGTCCGCTAAACACCAGCGCTGGGCGATGCATCGCCGGGGACATAGATTTGTGAGGTTGCTAAGCAGTGACCCGAAATCGGTGCTGGGTGGACTGCCGGGTGCGTTCAGGGAGATCAATAAGCAATTATAATTATTATTACCATTAATAACAAATGCTACCCAGCCTGGACAAAGAAGCCAAGGTGAGGTGGGCACCTGCCCCGGAGCGCTGGCCTCGCACGTGTCCCCAGGCCGGCGCTGTGCAGCTGCAGAGCGCCTCTCTGCACAGAGGAGGCCCGGATGGGGCTGCTCTTGGCCTCTGCCCCTGTGGCATGTGTACTCAGCAGCCCCCAGAGAGGGTGGGAGGGGGTCAGGGACCCACAGGGAACGTCTGGGGTTGGATGGAGGTCAGCAGAGATCCTCAGGAGCTGGTTGTTCATGAAATCACTCCAGAAGATTCTGTCTGATGGTCCAGCTCCGGGAATTTCACTTCCACCCTGGCCCAGGCAGGGCTCATTGCTCATTCCCCCATTCCTAGTCCTTTGTACATGCTGTTGGAAAGTATTGCCCACCTTGAATGCCTGTGAAGGCGAGGTGACAGCATTAGCCAATGGTTAGGTGCATAGGCTCGACAGCCAGACTGTCTGGGTTCCAATCTGGGCTTCAACACCTATGAGCTGTGTGTCCTCAGGCAGGTCACTTAACCTCTCTGGGTGTCAGTTCACTCATTTGTACAATGGTGACAACAATAGTGCCCATCTCGTGGGAGTTTTGAGAAGATGGAGACAATGGCTATAATGTGCCTTGCACGCCAGGCTGTTCCAGTGTTCACTGTGTCCTATTCGCTTTCCTGTGCCTTTTTCATCCCTGAAAGCCTGGTACCCAGCACAGAGAAGGGCTTTGGTATGCGTGGGTTCAGCCAGTGGCTCTGTGTGTGATCGCAGCCGGCGTTCTCTGGCTGTTCACTCTTGCTGAGCACTGTTTTAAGCACCTAGCTGCCCCTACTAACTCAGTTCATCTTTGCACGAATTCATGAAGGGAAGGTCCATTATTATTTCCATTTTAGAGATGCATAACCAGAGGCAAATTAAGTTGTCCGAATTTTCCAGTTGGCAAGAGAGAGTTAGAATTTGAATGCAGCCAGTCCGTGTCCAGAGCCCATGCTCCTAACCACTGCACTAGGCTGCCTCTTGGATAAATGAGGGAGGGAGGGAGGGAGGGAGGGAGGGAGGGAGGATGGATAAATGAAATCATTAGATGGTTAGGCAATCACTGAACTCATGAGTGGATGAAAATGGGGAGACTGAGCTCAGAGAGCTGCTGTGAAGATTAGACACTGGGCCTGGCCCCTGGTAAGTGCTCAGTAAACAGTAGCAGCGAATAGGATGGTGTGGTGATGATGACAATGAAGACAGAATGGCTAAACGGGTAAATACATGAGTGATAGTGACAGGGACTGGCAGGTTGCCCTTTGGAGGGTCTGACCAGCCCGATCTCTCCAGCAGCCAGGAAGTGAGATATATGGAGACTTGAATTTCTCTCCCCACTCTGCAGATGCTGCCGTCCGAGTGTCTGCTGAGGTCACACTGCTAACACTACAGACAGGATTCCATTTCAAAACGACCTCCTGGGCACAGCCTCTGCCCTGCAGGGGTCCTGACCCCGCATTTGGCTGTATCAGGGAGATGAGACTTGGCTAGAGGACTAAGGCAGAAGTAGGGGGAAAATCCATATTTTTCAGTTCAACAAGCCTTTGTTGAGTGCCTGCTATGTACCTGGCCCCGTGTGAGGGGTTTTCTGATATGTTCACCAATGTTCTGTTCACCTTCCCTCTGGCTTCTGGACACAGGGGCCCTTCTGTAGGACAAAGTCTTGGCGATTAGGAATAGACAGAACCTAATGTGGCTGCCTTTGGAGGAAAAGAGGTTTCTGGATGCATCCAATGGGTTATGCTGCAGCAACAAGCAGCCCCAAATCTCAGCACTTTAAAGCAACCCGACAGATGTTCACCTCTCACTGGAGCTGCGTGTCCAGCGTGGGTTGGTGAGGGCTGTGTTCCTCATCGTCCTTACTCAGGGTCCCAGCCTGATGGGGACTCCAGCCTATACAACATCACCCATCACATGGGCTGCGGCATTTTAAGACTTCCACCTGACAGTAACATGCTTCTCTCCTGCTCACATCTCATTGGCCAGAGCAAGTCACATGGCCATGCCTGGCCATCCAGGGGGTGGGGAGGGCAGTCCTACAGAGTGAACCTCATATAGGATCACGGCATAGATCTACAGGTCAGAGGAGGGGCCTGTGGCTGAGGCTGTGAGCTGGTCACTTCCTGCTTGTGTGTGGGAAAAGCAGCTTTGTGAGGTAGCAGGCTGGGGTGCAGGGGCACATAAGGCTGGGGTTGGGGCTCGCCTATGCTTGGGATCAGGGTTCAGCCTGGGACCAGCTCCATCTGTGATAAGGGTTAAAGTTTAGTCTGGGGTCAAGGTCAGGACTCAGTCCTTGACCAGAGTTGGGACTCAGTCTGGGACTAGGGTCAGCAGTCAATGCTTGACCAGTTTGTGTCCAGGGTCAGGGCTCAGGCTGGGGTAGGGAGCAGGGTCAGTACTTGGTCTGCAACAGAGATCAAGGCTCAGCCTACCACCGGGGTCAGGACTCAGTCTGAAGTAACAATCAGGGCTTCCTCTGGAGCCAGGATAAGGAGCCAGCCCTTTCCCAGGGTCCGAATTCCCCTGTGACCCATCAGAACCCACTTCCCACACTGTTCCAAGGATGGGGCCTCACACCCCAAGACCAAGCTGAGCCCAGATCAGCCCCAACGCTCAGACCCAGGACCCCTGTCCTGCCTCCACTTCCCCGGGATGAGCGTCCCAAGGTCGAGCTTCCCTCCCACCTTGCCCAGCAGCCTTAGGGTCAGCCCAGCATGGCCGGCGTAGTCCGTGGGCACCAAGGCACCCCCATCCCTTCCCGCCCTCCGCGTGCCTCTCTCCACCCCCTCCCTCCTCCGCCAGCTGCCGGCTCCGTCTGCTCCCTCTCTCTCCCTCTCCCCCTCTCTGCCTTAGAGACAGCTATAAGTCTCCCGTGAAATATATACAGTGTAAATATATAAAAAGCTTGTGCCTGCCTGCTGCTTATGTATTCATGAAATAGTAAATAAATTTTATGGGATAATTTGAAGGCTGCCAGGAAGCCGGGAGATGAGAACGAAGGCCTAATGAGATGGAGCGTCAGGGCGGCACACGCGCAATCGATCTGCCGCTGCCCGAGCCGAGCGGGACGAGCCGTCTCCTGTGGCCCAGGGCCTCGCGGACGAGACGCTGCAGAGGGGCTTCTGAGGGTCATAAACCACGGGTGGCTGCAGCCAGGGACGCCCGGGCTTGGGGAGGTGGCGATGACAGGCTGACAGCCCCCTTCTGGGGGAGGCCCAGGGAGTGGAGACATGAATGCTTTCCCCAGCTCTGCCCGAGACTTGCTGGGTGACCCTGAATCAGTCACACCCCCACTGCGGGCCTCAGTTTCTCCCTGTGTATGAAGAGGAGGCTGAGCAAGAAGGTCGCGCTGGGGTGTGCAGCCATGTCCGCCTCTGTCAGAGCCCCCTGCTCCACTCTTCCTGCCGCTTATTGCAGGGTGCAGTGATATGTTCGTTTGACACCTACTGGATTAATATTGTCTCTCTGCTAGACTTCCCCTCCATTTGGGCAGGGGTTGAGGTCTGTTTCGCTTGGTGTTTGGTACCCCCAGAGCCTGGCACAGAGGAGGTTCTCAATAAATAGTTATTGGTAGGAAGGATGATGGAATGAATGAATGAATGAATGAATGAATGAAACATCTGGAACAGATCCAGTCCTGTCTATCGCCTTCAGCTGTGACCCCCTTGGTCCCAGCCATCACCCACACTGGGACCTGGGTGGCAGTCTCCTTTCTGGTCCCTGAGCTTCCACTGTGCCCCCTGCACTAGCTCTCCCCACAGCCACCACAGGGATCCTGCTGAACCTCAGAAGTCGGATCATATCCCTCCTCTGCTCCAACTCCTCTCCTCTCACTCAGAAACAGTCAAAGCCCTCCCGCTGGCCCTCTGGCTGCCCCCAACCCCTACGACCCCCCTACTCCCTCCATCCCTCACTGCACTCCAGCCACTGGCTGCCTCAGCTCTGGATCCTGCCTCAGGGCCTTTGCACTGGCTGTTTCCCTCAGCCCAGAACACTCTTCCTCTGCATATCTTCATAGCAAAGGCACTTTTTGCAAGTTTTTGCTACAATCCTATCCTCTCTCTCTGAGGCCACCCTGACCACCTTACATAAAAGTGTGCCTCAACCTTCTTTTGGCACTCCCCGTCCCCTTATCTTGTTCTGCCCCCACCCCCGCCACCAGCACCAAGCACTTCCTTCCTAACGTAATATATTATCTGCTGTTTGCTTGCTTGTTTGTTTGTTTGTTCTCTATATTCCCCCAGGGGAGCGCGAGCTTTTTGCCTGGTGTGCTCACTCTTGTACCCCGTCACCCACAGCAGCACGTGGTGCATGGCAGACAGATGCTCAGTAAATCCTGGCTGGGTGAGTGAGTGAGTAGATATCTAAGAAACTGTCCAAAGCCAATTTCATTAATTTCTTTACAGAATTACTAGTGTCACCTTATTTAATCTTCAGAGGGCACCATGAGGTGGGCATAGGGGGGCAGAGGAGTTACCAGGATGCATCTGAAGTTTAAGCTTACATTGACCCCCTTTCAAATAAATACCCACTCCTGAGTCTAATTTTTATTCATAATTTTAGGAAAAAAATTTAATAAGATCTCCCAAAATTGTACAAGCTTCAGGCTCCTCCACATCTGGATCCACCCCGGAAGAGGGCAAGAAGAGAGCACTCTTATTATGTGCTTTCTGAAGGGGGCTTCGGGCCCCAGAGAAGGCCCCCTGCTTGCCCAAGGACACACGGCCTGCAAGAGGCAGGGTGGGGACTTGAACCCAGAGCCTGCGGCCCTGGCCACCACCACTTTGGGCAGCCTCCCTGTGGAACAGGAACGCTCCCTTTGCATCTGGCCCCGACATCATATGTCCCCTGAAGGCAGGGCTGGTGGTGGCAGGGCACTCGGTGGAATCGGCCGGGCATTACGGAGTGGGATGGACATGTGAGAAGCAAGGCATGAGCAGGAAGAAAGGGCTGCCCAGGTGGAAAGATGTGGGTGGCGCAGACAGGAAGCGGGTGGGCACAGCCTGCAGGTCTAAGAAAGGCAAGGTTGAGGCTGCAGAAGAAAGTGCAATAGGAGGTTCTACCCTCTTGGGATGTTCCAGCCACAAGCTTACCATTTTTCTTTTTTTTGCAAGATGCTTTAAGGACATGGAATGATTTCTGAATGAAAGTGTTCGGGATGGATTAAGGAACGTGTCCACACCACCCACGGCTACAAACCTGCTCCGAGCCACCAATACAGCCTGCTTCTAACTCACTTGTCCCCTGCTTCTGCCCCTGCCACACTCTCCACTCTATGGTGTGGGGTCCGCCATGGAATTCCTCCACTCAGGGTCCTCCAATGGCCTCCCACCTCAATCAGAAAATGTCTACCAGCATGGTTCCTCCAGCTCCCCACCCCTCCTCACCTCCCTGACTTCATCACCCACTGGTTTTCCGCTTGCTTGCTCACTCCAGCAATGCAAGCCCCCTTGCTAACCTTCAAGTTTTCCAAATAAGTTTCTACCTCAGGGCCTTTGCACAGCTGTTCCACACTCCTGGCACACTGCTCCTTGTCCAGATCACTGCATGGCCTGCTCCTTCAGCACATGTTAATATACCATATCACCACTGCCCACCCAGCCTCTCTCACCCTGTCCCAGATACGTCTCTCTCCTCAGCATTTACAACCATCAGACACTCTACATATTTTGCTTACCTTGTTCCTTACCTTCTCCCTCCCTAGAGGGTCGCTTCCATGAAGGCAGGGACTTTCGTCTGTCGTGTTCACCCCTATGTCCCAGCACCTAGATGCTGGCGTCGCATACCGGGGGGACCTGTTGAGAGCTGTGGCACCTTCCTGCCTGTGATGAACACCTCAACTCCGAGCAGAGACATGTGCTCCAGGAGTCATTTTCAGAGCATACGGAGCTGAGCACTTCTATGAATGAGGCCTGGGGATGGGAGTCTGCCCCTATGGCTCAGGGGGCAAGACACAGAGCAGGGATGCGAAGAGTGGCCGGCGTTGCATGCGACACCGCCGGTCAGCCCTGCCACCTGGCCTTTCTCCAGCAGCCTCCTCGGTGAAGGAGAGAAGGCCTTTTCTTCTTTTCCTTTCCTCCAAAGCCAATCTTTATATTGATTTCTCCTTTCCACCTCCAGCCGCAGTCAATGGGCATTGAGAGGGGCTGAGCGTGTCAGTTTTACTGAACAGCCCCAGGCTCTGAGGGGCCAGCACAGCCTCTGTGGGCCACATCTGGCTGCAGGGACCCTGCCTCCCTGGCATGGGCACCCTAGGGCCCTGGAAAGAAACAAACCGGCACCCACTTGGGGGTAGGCTGGGTCAGTCACTGATGCCCTAAGCATTGTCTGGGCACTTTGTGTGTGCTGGCCCCATTCCTAAAGTTGATCGCTGGGTGATTCATTCTGCTAATGTTGAATGAGCATCTATTATGTCCCAGGCACAGCTGGATCCAGGAGCCCAGTACCTGCCATCCGGAATCGGTCTCTCTCCATCTTTCAGCTATGCTTTGCTCAGTGTCAGCCTTATTCTCAAGCAGGCTCTAGTTACCCAGTGGCAAGAATAGCCACCAAAAGCCCCAGGTTGAATGCTTCCAAGTTAGCAACCCAAGGTAAAGAGACTACTTCTTCACCTGCAAAAGTACCAGAAGGGAACGTCATTGGCCCTGATAGGTTATGTGCACATCCTTTAACCAGTCATTACAGGCACAAGGGGCGGGGGAGGGTACAGGGGTATGAAGGGTTCTGATTGGTCAGGACTGGTTTTGTGCCCACCCCTGAAACTGAGAGTTGAAGGGTAGCTTTGCCTAAGCAATGGGAGCTGAGAGAAGGGGAAGGAGGTTCCCCCAACGGAAGATGAATGAGCCAGAAACGTCAGAGGAGAGGGAGCGGCAGGCTCCAGGCCACCTCTGGCCAATGAAGGGGCTGCAAGGACAGCGTGATTTGCTCCACTTCGCTTTTGCAATGGCTGATTTTCCTGAATCAGAACCCAGGAGCTCACAAAAAACAGTGAAAGGTAAGAACATGTGGGACTCACAGTTGTTTGCAAACGAAGTGTGGACCGTAAACATAAAGCTTCTCAATGTCTGCACTCAGCCATCAGCCCAAGGCCATCTGGGTCCCTGCCAAGTCTGAACCCATGGAAATGACATAAAAACAATAGCAAAGAGATGCTTAGCAGGGAAGGATGCTCCGAATCCACAAAACCAACAGTGTCAGCCCAGCCAAGAGGGTCTCAGAGGTCATTGGACCCATCGCCCTGCCTCCACGTGTGGCCAAAGACAATCCCTAAGTCACATGAATCCATCATGGACACATGTGGCTCCGAACCACAGGAGGTGTTGCCCTCACTGAGCTGGGATTCCAACAACGAAACCCACTTCTTCCATTTGCTGTAAAAATGCCATAGAGAACACTTCGTGTCTTTACCCAGTGTAAGCTTGTTGCTGCTTGTAGAATTCTTTCCTCTTTGTCAATAACACATGTCTTCTGCTGATTGCCCGGGAGCTCAAAGCCTAAAGTTTACACTCAATCAAGTTTCTCCATGGGTCTGGACACCTGGGTGGTCCTTGTAACCTTGGTTCTGATTCTGTTTCATTTTAATATCCTTGTTATCATGTTGTAAATGTCCTTAACCTCCTTTTGGAAAGAGGCGGAGTGTGTGAATTCAATCTATAAGCATAACTAAGACGGCAGAGCATAGGAAAGGCGCCCTGTGATGAGAAATTCAGCAGGGAATTCACAGAAAGACGAATCCAGCACAGCTTTGTAATCGGCAGCTATAGGTTGAAAGTCAAGAGAAGGGGGTTTGACCCCTGACTCCTCAATCTGTGCAGGCTTGAGCAAATTACTTCATCTCTCTGAGCCTCTATTTTGTTATCTTTACAATGGCGTGGAAAACATCACTAAGGCATCTGGACAAATGCAAGTTAAACTAGCAATGAGATCCCATTGCATGCTCACTAGAATGATTCAAATTAAAGGTTGACATCATCAAATGCTGGCAAGGATGTGGAGCAGCCTGAGCAACACGCCAGTTAGAGCACGGACCATTTGGTGCGCAGCGATTAGTGATTCTGTTGCCAACAGCACTGGTGGTTACAACCAGTTTGCAAATACGTGTGGCAGTTTCTTATAAAACGAAGCCTAACTTCGTTATGTGACCCGACAGTTCCACTCCTAGGCACCTACCCCAGATAAGTAAAGACATGCCCCTGCCCTGGCTGGGCAGCTCGGTTGGTTGGAGCATCATCCCAACATGCCAAGATTGTGAGTTTGACCCCTGGTCAGGGCAGGTATAAGAAGTAACCAATGAATGCATAAATAAGTGAAACAATAAATCAATGTTTGTTTCTCTCTCTCTTGTTCTCTCAGGAATCTCTCTCTCTCTCTCTCTCTCAAACCAATAAATAAATTTTTTTAAGAAGCAAAAGCTAAATAAAATTTAAAAAATGCCCACAACAATTTTGTATAAAATGTTCATAGCAGCCTTATCTATAACAGCCCCCAAATGGGAACAGCACAGATGTCCACCAACAGGTTAACAGATAAATAAATTGTGAATGGTCCATACAATGGAACACCGCATAGCAGTAAAAGGAACGAACTACTGATAAGCACAACAACATGGATGAATCTCCAGAATGCATGCCAAGTGAAAGGAGACCTACGCAAGAGTTCAGACTAGACCATTCCACTTATATGAAGTTTTACCACAGCCAAACCAATCCATGGTAGGGAACAGGCAGAACAACTGTTGCTTCTAGAAGCTGAGGGTTAACTGGGATGGGGAATCAGGGCATTTCCCGGGGAGATGGAAATATCCCGAATCATTATAGGGACTTGGGCTGCTTGAGTGTAAATATCTATCAAAACTCAGCGGGTGGACCCTGGCCAGGTGGCTCAGTTGGTCAGAGTGTCATCCCGTACCCCCAAAATTTGCAGGTTCAATCCCTGGTCAGGGTACATACCTAGGTTGCAGGTTTAACCCCCTGTCAGGGTGCATACTGGGGGCAGTTCATTGATGTTTCTCTCTCTCTCTCTCTCTCTCTCTCTCTCTCTCTCTCCCTCCCTCCCTCCCTCCCTTTCTCCTTCCCTCCCTTCCTCCCTTCCTCCCTTCCTCTCTATCTCTTTAAAATCAATGAACATATCCTCTGGAGAGAATTAAATTTTTTCTTAAACTCAGAGAATGGCATGCTGAAGATAAGCATTCTTCACTCTTTGTAAATTTTATATTTTGTTAAAGAAAGGTACCCTAACCAAATATTGCATTCCAGTTAATTAGCAACACGCTGAAGTATTTAGGGGGAAGGGTATAGATGTCTGCACTTCTCCTTGAATTGCATTAAAAACACTGAGGTGACCCGATGGATGGAGAGAGGGATGGATGAATAAATCAGTCTGTGATAAAGCAAGGTGACGATAGAGTTTAGGTGGTGAATATATGGATGGTCACTGAAAAATTCACCCGATGTTCAAGTTTTTCATAATGGAATGTGGAGGTCAAAGGCGGGAATAAGACCTGCTTCTCAGGTTGACGTGAGGAGTGAGCAGGGGGAAGTCTACAGGGTGACCAGGCCAGAGAAGGGACTGGACACATGGTAGCCTTTGGGAAGGAGAGTGAGCGTGTGCAAGGTGTTCTGGACCCAAGTCGTCAAATCTTTCCTGCTCTCACTGTTGTGATTTCTTGTCTGTTGGAACGGCTAATACCGGCATGGGCCACAAAGTTCAAAAGCTACAGAAGTGTATAAAGAATGAAACCTCTCCCTATGTCCTTGGTCCCGCAGCCACCCAATCTTGTCCCCAGAAACATCCAATGATACCAGTGTCTCATATTTCTTTTCAGGGACAGTCTGTAGTATACACATAACTGTGTACATATTATTTTCTTTTTGTCATAATAACATGCTATACACTGTTCTAGCATTTTCACACCATCTATCCTGGCAATTCTTCCATATCAATGGATTCCTGTTCTTTTATATGACTGCATAGTATTCCACTGGACGGGGAGACCATAGTTGATTTGCTCAATCCTGTACTGATAGACGTGGAAGTGGTTTCCACTGTTCGTTAAACCTTCCGAATGGTGCCGTTGTTTTGAAAGACTTGAGAACGGATCCCCACATCTCTTGACAAGTGACTCAGAGACCAGGGTGCTTCTCCGATCAAAACCCACAGCACATCATTAAGTCCTTGGGTTTCTTCACTCCAGCTTTTATTAAATTATCTCAATTTGTCCTTTCAAATAGATGTCTTTTCTTAAGTAGTGATTTACCACAATTAAGCCCCCCAAAATTAAATTAAATGAATTACATCTCTTAGGCTGGGTGTCCATGGGAGCCAAGGCTGGGCGCGGTAATGGTCCAGACGCTATTAAAAGCAAAGGCAGGAGAATGTGCACCGGGTGAGAAGGGAAAATTCATAGCTCCACTGATACGCCATGATAAATAATTATGAGTTATTAATTTTAAATTACATCTTTAATGCGTTGCATGATTTTAATTCCCCCTACAGTATTAATATCGGACTGGCTTTGATTAATTTAAAGCAGAACAGAAAGGTGCCAATTAAGGGAACTCGCGGGGAACTTTGAGGTGTTTATATCTGTCTCTTGATAGCCCCACAGTGGGGGGCAAGGTCATTGCTCAAGGGAAGCTGCTGATTATCCACAGGAACCCAGGGTGGGATGTGTCAAGAAGAGTGGAAGATGGATGTTAACTCTTTTTGTGTCTTTGAGTGCCAGGGAGGAGAGAGAGACGGGTGGCAAAGCAGAGGGGCTGAGAAAGTGCTTTTCCTGAGCCAAAGGCAGGTCAGAAGGAGGCTTCAGGGAGGGCTCCAGCATTCTGGCCCACCACATCCCTCGAGACAGGGCGATGAGCTCCCTAGGCATCGCCCTTGGGAAAGGGGGTGACACAGTAAATAGGGAGCCATCCATCAAAGGGTGTCCCAACTTGCTGGATGGTAACAGGGCCATGCTTGGGACATCAGCCCACTATTAGGATATGACCCACAGGGGGATGCTTTGGGGTGGCAGATGGACAAACATTTTATTTTACTTAATAGCTGAGTGTTCACTTTAATGTATGCTATAGAAAGAAAAACATTCATGATTCCATAGATAGCATTGCTTACATTGAGCTCAAATTTAAACTTTTTTTTTTTAAAGAGCCATTCGAAACAAAATGTTGAGTAATTGTTGTATTTGGCATTTGGCCACCACAAAAAAAAAAGATAATAATTACTATGATGATGATGCAGAAGTAACTGAAGTTAGCCTTATCATGTTAATGTCATCATGGCCACGTGTGGCATCCTGCCCTTGGCTTGGGGAAGGGAAATAGCCTTTGATAAATAGGAACCAATGAATCACAGGGTTTTCCAATTAGCCGAATGGTTAGCAGACAACGCTGGGTGGAGCGGCCCACTATTACGAGAGGGTGCCGGTAAGGATGGCTATTTTGCAGAAAAGAAAACGGGGAAACGTTTTCCTGTCTCACTTATAGCTAAGTGCTTGGTGTGTGCTAGCCCACCAAACTGAGCTTCACGGCTAGGATCACTTAGGTCAAGGTTAAATTTGATTAAAAAAAACTGAGTGATTCTAAATGAAATAGGAACTAAAGCATGGTTATAAGCGGTATAGGGCAAATAATAATAATTATAATGGCAATATACAAGTAACTGAGGTTGGTGAATATCATATTAATGTCACTGCGGCTGCCGATGATAGAAATCCGAGTCGAGGCTCTAAATTAATGACCCTAGATGAGAGGGAGCTGAAAAAGAAGTCCCCACCAGCCACAGTGTGAATTTATCACCTCTTCTTTTCTGTGACAGATCAGCCTGGATAGCGTCAAAGCACCTTCCCGTTTGGTGCTTTTGATTCTTAAAATAATTCTGGAGGGGGGCCCTGCCTAGAAAAGCACCTGACCGGTGGCGAGTACCCAGTACTGCAGGTGGGAGGGAGAGCGCCTGGGAAGAAGAGGAGGAAAAGTGAGTATCGGGTGCTTGTCAACTCCAGTACGATTATTCCGTGACAGGTTCAGTTTCAAGAACTTGGCATGGATCATTCCATTTAACTCTCACCACCCCACCCCACCCCCACCCCCCGCCCCTGGAGGCCCAAATGAGGACACAGGGCTCAGAGAGGTGAAGCACCTGGCTTGAGGTCATCCAGCTTTTAGGCACCAGAGCCAGGTGTCACCACCATCCATATTTTATTGTCTCAGAGCCTGAGGCACAGAGAGATTAAGCAACTGGCCCAAAGTCACACAGGTGTTCAATGACTGAAAGCCAGTCGTTCTTGATCCAGAGCTTCAGCTCGGGAATGCTGCACTGTACTGCCTTATAAAAGAGCTATACAGTACCACTTAGCCTGGCCAGGCAGCTCAACTGGTCAGAGTGTCGTCCTGAGACAGCGAGGATGTGGGTTAGATCCCGGGTCAGGGCACTTACAAGGATCAACCAGTGAATGCGTAAATGAGTGGGACAACGAATTTCTCTCTCTCTCTCTCTCTCTCTCTCTCTCTCTCTCTCTCTCTCTCTCTCTCAAATCAACAAATAAAACTTTTTAAAAAGAGAGTTATATGACTCCAAGATGGGAAAAACTAAGGCTTAGCCTGTGTCAGCCCTAAGGTTACCAGCTCAGTGTAGGACTGACCTCAGGTATCGGGACTCCCTGTCCTGTGTTTCTGTCATCACGGTGACTATGTCTATGTGGCCCCATCACATTGAAGAAACATCTCTTCATCAGCGAAATCTTGCCAAGCACATAGTAGGTACTCAATTCATGGCCTCCTGCTTCTCCCAGGCTTGGTACTTTGGCCAGCTAGCCCCTCATAAGTGCCCCCCAGTGCCTCCCCGGTTCTGGGGCCTGTGGAAGCCAAGCCAGAAGTCCCGAGCCCAGGCTTCCCAGCAGAGCTGCAGAAGCGAGACAATCGCATTAGGTTCCTGGGGCGGATTTGGCAGCCTCATCGGGCCTTTGAAAGGCAAGGATTGGCCGGTGGACAGCAGGAGCGGCTGGAGCCGGTTCCCGTTCAAAGCTCCTTCCTCCAGCTGCATTAACGGTGGATTATAAGTCAGGGGGTGAAGCCAGCCCCCTGCCCAGATGTGCAGGTGGGAACTCCTGGTCACAGGATAGCCAGGGTCCAGCAACCACCACCACCACAACAAAGATGATGACACCTGATGCCAGGTGCCCGGTTCTGTGCTCAGTGCGTTCTGTCAGCACCTCATTTCAACTCTCACCATCCCTGGATGAGGAAACATAGACACAGAGATTAGCTAACTCTCCCGGGGCAACCCAGCAAGTTCAAGGGCTAGGCTCATGTTTGAACTCAGGTCTGACTCATTTCTTGCTTTCCACTAGCCTGTCCCCCAACTGTCATGAGTTCATTACTTGTATGATTAGTTAAGTGCCTCCCTTCCTGATGCTGTGCAAGATCAAGGCCAAGGTCCATGTCTGTTTCATTACCACTATGTCTCCAGAAGTCAAGCAAAGTGCCCGGCATCAAGTGGGTGCCCAAAGCCTGTTTGTTGAATAAATCTTGGAAGAGAGGGAAGGAGGGAGGGAAGAACACATACCCCAGGGTCCCCCAGGATGCTTGTCCTCATTTTTGCCGTCTGCACCGGAGGAAAGGGTACCCCCAGGGGGAGGGCAGGTGCTGCAAAGGCACGGAGGCGGGAAGTGTGGGCACGCAGGGGAGCTTCACACTGCAGGGTGCGTGGTTGCTGAGTCCCCAACCCAGAGAACAGAGACCCCAAGCTCAAGTCCCCATTCTGTGCCTGACTAGCCAGGTGACCTTAGACAAGCCAGTTTATTTTTCAAAGGTGGGCCTCAGTTTCCCCCATTTCCCTGCCTCCTGGGGCTGTTCAGAGGATGAAGTGGGAAAATGTGCTGTTCACACCGAGGCTGACCCAGGCATGACACTCTGCCTGTCGAAGCAGACACAGTGAGAGAGGGATGGTTTCCTCCCGTTGGGATGAGGAGCCGCTGGGCAGCTGTGTGGCTGAATCTTAGTTCTGCAGCTGGCTTACTATGTGACCCGAGCAACTGGCTCCTTTTCTCCTGGTCCCAGGTCCCAATCTGTGGTTTGGGGATAATGACAGAGCACCTACATGATGGGGTATGATGATGAATGAACAAGACAGGGCTGGCGGCGTGCTTAGCATGGTGACTACCATGATTGGCCCAAGCTGTACAGCAGCTGCACCCTGTAACACTATTACATTTTAGAAAAATCAGCTTCACAGCCATGCCAGAGACTGTGGAGAGAGTCCTGGAAGAGGTACAATTTGGAGACACAGTTTGATTTTGGAAGAATGGCTTAAATAGAAGCATCAAAGTCAGGTTGGAAAAAGACACATTTGAGGGGAGCAGGAAAACCCGTACATTTCAGGGGACCCTACAGAGCAGCAAATATCCACTTGAACCTTAAGTTCTAATGTTTTCCTCTTGGAAGAGGTGATGCATGGCCATGTGTAGCAGCTATCAACTGCCACAGTAATGCTATGGAACAAATAATCCCCAAACTCCATGGTGGTGGTCAGTGGCCAGGCAGCTCTGCTGATCTTGACCGGGCTCATTTACATGCCAACTGGCTGCCAGCTGATCTGCAAGGCTGGGCTGACTCAGCTCTGCTCCACGTGGCTCTCATCCTCCAGCAGGTCAGCCTGGACCTGTCCTTACAGCTACGCAGAAGGGCGAAATCAGAGCATGCTCAACTGGGCAACTGATGTTCAGACCTCTGTTCACGTCGTGTTTGCTAACGTCGCACTAGGCAAAGCAAGTTATGGGGGTGAACTCAGAATCAGAGAGGTGAGAACTACACAATCACACAGAAGAGGTGTGAATGGGGGACACACAGTGGGGCCCATGTTTTGATCTACCGCATCACCCATGGTTCCACGTTCAGCCAGCATGAAAGGCGCAGTAAAAATCTCCCTTCCACTTCTGACTCACAGCAACCACTGGTACTGGTCTCTTCCATATCCATCCCCAGATAGTCCATGACTTTACATTTTTATCATTTTTATACCTCAGTTGTCCCCAACGCAGTCTTTACTAATCTTTTCAATTCAGTACCTGCCAATGGTATAGAGGCTGCGCTGTCATGCTGTTGGAGTTCAAGTTCCTGCTCTACCACCTGCTGGCAGTGTGACCTTGAACACATCATTTCCACTTGCTGAGCCTCGATTTCCTCATCACTGAAATGGGAATGCAGAGTGTCCCTTGCTGGGGCGATTAGGAAGCTTAAAGAACATCACGCATGAAGAGTGCCCAGCTGCGGGCACTCTAAATAAATGTGTTGTCGTTGTTATTGTCATTGTTATCCTCATTGTCAACTCGAGACCATGCCATTTGCTCCACAGGTTTCAAGATGTCTGGGGTTCCCCATGGGAAAGGGCTTTCCTGCCACATCTGGGCCCGGGAGCCAGCCGACCATCTGCCAGGAAGGATTTCTGTTTAACAAGCTCTTGTAATCTTTGCTGTGATGGAGACTCCCTTGCCCACGCAGCCTCTTAGGCTCAGCCTCTGCTGGAGCTATGAATATCTGAGCACATGGCCCGCATCTCAATGTGCCCTGCCCACCCCAAGCTTCAGTGCTGGGTGCAGCCCTGGCCCAGGAAGGCTCTTCCAGAAACCCCGCCACCACAGCACCAGAACTGCTTACTCATTCAGGTCTTTTGCTCGACCAGTCTGTATTGAGCACCCTGCTGTAGGCCAGGCCCTGTCCGAGGCCCAACGGCAATTGTCTGTGACCTCTGACTGCTGCTTCTGACCCTGCAAGACAATGTTGGGGCTTCTTGAGAAGAAGGTTGAAATGCTTGGCCAAAACATGCCTGGACTTGGCTGATCTGAGCAGAAGCCCATGGAGGCAGAACCCCTGCCAAGGAAGGGGCAGACACATGGGAGGGCCAGGGCTGCATGGAGCCTGGGTCACCAAGCCCTTCTCCAGCAGGGACATACAAACTGCCCTTTGGGATGAGGCCCCTGGGCAATCAGGGATACAAAGGCGGCTGGCAGAGGGTGGGGGACAAGGACAGGAGTGAACTTGAGAAGGCTAATCTGTCCGACAGGCAGGGCAGTGGGGGACGTGACAGGCCAGGGTCTCGGGAGCTGAGTCACCCAGCTCTGAGCCAGACAGGGCCAGCCTCACCCTCCACTTCAGGGGCACTTGGCATTCCAGGAGTAACAGGGGACACTGAGACCTGTCCTCCTTCTGGCTCGAGCAGCTGCCACTGAGATGGCCTGGCTGAGCCAAGGACGTCTGCGATCACGCAACAACACCCCAGATGCCACCAGGGGCTGCTGGCTTTAAAGGTCACATCCAGATAGGAAAGCTCTCCTGCATGATCTCAGCTCTCCACCTCAGATGCTGTGCACTTAAGATGAATGCCAAAGCCCCTTCTGTGGATGCCTGCCTCTCCATAGGTCGGCGCCCCTGAACCCCACTTCCCAGACAGACAATCCAATCCTGGCTTGCTCTGTGGATGGGCAGATTATTTCCTTTTATCATCTGCTAATCAGTTCTTCCTCCTCCTCTCGCACAGGTGTATAATAAGGACAATGCCAACTCATTCATTCATACGTAAATGAAAGAGCACCTACTATGTGTGGGGCTCTGTGGGATACCTCAGCAGGCAGGTCCCTGAGTTTAATTGGGGGTGGAGGGAGATGGACCATAAACAGGTAACTACCCAGTCAAAGTGTGTCTGGCAGCAGATAACAGGATTAATCCTGCAGAGAGAGGCAGGACAATTAATTAATTTGGGGGACAAGGAAGATGGGTTCTTAGAGGGACAGGCCAAAGTGTTGCACCCCCCATGATCACTCAAGATTCAACCAAGGGCATGCAAGCTCTCATGGAATAAAAATTGACTCAGCATCTACCACGCGCCCAGCACTCTGCTTGGCGCTGGGGGTACAGGGATGCACAAGACAGAGATCTCTGCCCATGTGGAGCTGGCTCCCTTGGCGGAGAGGTGGGTGGACAGATGCTACATGGGTGCACAGACTAGAGTATTATTAATAACAGCTGCTGACACGCGTTAAGACAGCCTGTGTCAGAAAGTGTTCAGTGAGAGCAAGCAGCAGGATGAAGAGCAAGGAGCATCTAAACTAAATGGGCAAGTTCAATGTGTTGGGGAGATGGAAGCTGGGGGAGCATAAGACTCAGTCATCTCCTCCGGAAAATGACCCAGAATAACACTCCAAGTTCAATTCTATTCAGTTCTCCTCTTCCAGCCTGCTTCTGTTCACGGGGAGAAGGAAGAGTGGATGCTTTCTCTCAGCAGGATAGGAACAGGTGCTGGTTGGGTAAAGATGCGGCCCCTTTCCAGTTCTAGGTGTTCCTTATGCCTAGGGACACCTCCCAGCCATTGCCCCACGTCTGCCTGTTGAAATAAAAGATTGTCTGAAGATCATCAGCGTAGGGCTTCCAAGCTTTTAGACTTGATCTGCCTTCCACTCCTGTCTTGCCAAGGCGTCAATACTGAAGTCCCTCTTGGGCTTACCTCTTAGGGACCTAGTTCTGAGACCCTTTCTGTTGCAAATGGCTGGAACACAACCCAAACTCTTATAAATATTTTTTTTAAAGAGTGACCTGTGTAACTGAAAAGCCACATGAAGCCAGGTGACCCAGAGGGCTGCATCCAGGGCTCAGATATTGTCCAGTACTCACCTCTTCCCACCTCAGTAGACTTCCTTCTCAGGCAGGCTCACTTGATGGGGGGCCCAGCACATCCTGGTTCAGATTCTTTTATGTCCTTCCAGCAAGTCCATCAAAGTTCAGGGACTACATACCATTGGTCTGGCTTAAGTCATGTGGTTGTCCCCGAACCAATCAATGGTCTGGGGATGGAATGCTCTGATTGGTCAAACCCGGGCCAAATGACCAATCTTAGACAATGGATGTGTGAGCCCCATTCAAACTCCTTGACCTGAGCCCAGGGGCAAGGGAGAGTTCCAGAAGAGAAGGTCAAGGTACTGTTTCTTCAGGAAGAGGCAGTGTTGCTGGGCACACCCAAACAAGCGGAGGCAACGTTCGGCACCGTGGTGGGTACATCTTCACCTGTACCCTTTCCATTTTTCCCCTGCTGCCCACGATCTCACCCTTTGGTTAGAATGAAAAATGCCCAGGAGACCATTGAGGGTAGGGGGAAAAATGGAAAGGGTACAGGTGAATGAAGATGTATGGTTAAGACTATACATCAGAAATAAGATCGTTCATAAATAGCACTCAGGCAGGGCCACGATCGATGCCATCCAGTAGAAAGAGGGGAGCCACGTATGTAATTCTAAAATTTCCACTGGGCTTATTAAAAAGAAAAAGTAAAAAGTAACAGGTGAAATTAACTTTAAAATTATATTTTATTCAACCCAATGTATCTAAGATATTATTTCAACATGACATCAATATAAAATGCACCAACTAGATAGTTGGAAATTTTTTTGCAGGAAGTCTTTGAAACTCAGTGTGTATGTAACATTGACCACACATCTCAATTTGGACACACCACATTTCCAGTGCCCTGTGTGGGGAGTGGCCACCGCCCTGGGCAGCCTAGCTCAAGGCCCTCACTACCCAAAGTGTGGTCCACAGACCTGGGGAGAAATGCAGTCTCAGGCTCCACCCCAGGCTTCCAAATCTGAGTCTGCACTTCACCCCACGTATCCTCGGTGATTGCCGTGCGCTTACGTGTGAGACAGGCTGGTCCAAACCAGCACCATCCAAAAGAACTTTCTACAGGGACAGAAATGTTCTGCATGTACACTCTTAAAAGTGGTAGCTACCAGCCACAGGAGGCTAGCTTGGAATGTGGCTGTGTGAGAAGAAACTCAATTTTTTCACTTTATTTCATTTTCATTTTAAAAGCCACAATGAATAAATAAATAAGTAGCCACAATGACTACTTGTTGGCTAGCACGGGCTTGCATCAACGTAAGTGCTCCAAAATCTTAGCTATTACTATTATCATTATCACCCTGTTACTTGTCCAAGGAGTAAGAGGCAAGAAAATGCAAGGTGTGCAGCCACATGGGCTCATCATCTCCCCTGGGGTAGGTGCATAGTTATCCCCATTGCTCAGATTTACAACGTGAGTTCGGGTCACTTGTGTGAGATCACGCAGTTAACTAATTGTGGTCCCATCATTGATTAAGCCCGCCTACATGTTTGGGACTATATACCCTTGGTTTTAATCTCCATAACTACCCCATATTTGGTACTAGTACACTTGCCATTTTACAAATAGGGAGGTTGAGGAGGCTCAGAGAGGTGAGCCTGTGACTTGTCCAGAGTCACACAGACTCTGAGGGGCAGAGTTGAGGTGTGGTTCCCCGCCTGTCTATCTCCCCAGTAGTTTCCCCAGGGCCGTGTGAGTGAGGGACCCCAAGCGGTGCCGGGCCACAGCCATACTCGAGGGCTGTGATGCCTGGGGTACACGGGAAAGACGCTCAGCCTGGAAGAGCTTCTCAGAAGTGGGGTGTGGGGGGGCCATCATGATGACCTTGGAGGTGCCTCACAGCCCTCGGTGGGGGAGTGGCAGACACCAGGAAGACACTGCAGCCCAAATGAGCCTCCATATGATGTCTGGAGGGGTGCTGGTCAGTCCCTGGCTGTGGGCAGTGGGCACCAGGAGCGCCAGCTGCATCCTGAGTAACTTCTGCCTGTTAGGTCCGAGGAAGCCGATCCTCCACCTCGGTCTCCGCGGTTTGCTTATATTTACTGCCTCACTCCGTTTCCAAATGAGCGTGGGTGCTGTGTGTTTGTCTAGCGACAGAAGGCAGCCTCCCAGGGCAAGGCACACCCTCCCTCCCTGGCCCCCGTCCACGCTCACACACCCAGCCTAATGCTGTGTGGCAGGAACAGGCAGACGATCAGAAAGCAGGCTGCGAGCATCCAGAACTGGCAGCCCTCCTGCCATCACTTTCCCTAAAAGGGCTCGTCTCTGAGCCATGTGACCCAGCCCAGACTCCAAAGCCCAGGGTCACTCCACGTCCACATGGCAATGGACCCCCCCACACACTGAGCTGGGAACTCAGATGATGGGGTCCAAGCTCCCACAGATGGAGAAATAATGACAGCAACTGTGAAATTAACAAGTCCACTAGTGGGCATTCACTATACACCACACGCTTAACTCGCTTCTACTTAAATCCATACAGGGGGTCTGTAAAGCGGATCCTGCCATTACCCTCATTCTTCAGAGACACCACCAAGTCTCAGGTAACTTGGCCAAGGTCACGCTGCAAGGACATGGTGGAGCTGGGATTTGAAGTCAGGCCAGCCCAGAAGACAAGAGGCCAGTGAGATCCATGATGTAGAGGGGAACATGTGGCTTTGGAAGTTGGAACTCCAGTTCTGCAGCGTCCTCATTGTGTGACCTTGGGGATGTAACTGGCTTGATCTTCTGATCTTCAGTTTCCTCATCTGTACAGTGGGGATGATCGGGCCAACTTTGCATGAAGAGTGTGGGAATTAAATGAGATGAGACAGCTGATGTTCAGTAAGAAACCAGTGGAGGAAGGAATGTACATTACAATAGAGCACAGTGCTAGTATACAGTAGGCATTTAATAATGAAGCCCACACCTTAGAAAAAGTCCCTTCCCTTTTAAGCTTCTGGGACCCACTGCCTGGGAGTGGCAAGGTCCTGTTCCCAGGCAGAACTAAGCGTTTTCCTCACATTATCTCATTTAATCCTAACCACAATCCTGAGTGCAATTAACCCCACTTTACAGAGCTGGAAACTGAGGTTCCAGAGAGTTCGATGGTCTGCCGGTGGGAGGGGCCTCAAAGGTACTAAGCATGAGTTGGGAGCACAGTCAGGCTCCCGTGGAGTCACAGTGCAAGCCAATGGCCTGCTGCAGACCAGTGCCCAGGCCCCAGCCACCGCTGTCCCCGGGACAAGCGTCGAGGGAGGCAACTCTGGGTGCCTGAGATGTTTGCCCCTCACAGATGGAAAACCAGAGGGGAGCCGATACAGACTGTCTCGCTCTCGAGCACTCACACACAGCGGCTGCTGCTGCAACGTCCTTGCCCAACTGCTGGGGACAGGCATCACCATGGCAACCGCCAAAGGCCAGCTGGCCTCAGGTGCGAGGAGGGGCCACAGCCACCTTGAGCCCTGGCCCTGGTGACCCTCTGACCACTCCTGGTGATGCATCCAGCCTGGCAACCTCTGGAAGCCACCAACTCTAACAGCTGGGTAGAGGGAGAGCCCCCCAGACGGACTCCACTGTCCATGCCCCAGCCCCTGCATCCAGGGTCCTCCCCTGCCCTCAAGACACCCTGAGGGTCTGGGGTCCTCACCTGCCCAGAGAAGGTCTGGAGGCCCCAGCTCTGTAGGCGGGGGCAGCTCAGCAGTCACAGCTCTGTGCTGCAAATATTAATTATCTCCTAACGACTCTCCAGGTGGTCATTATATCACAGCTGCTGGCAGCTGTTCCTAGAAACCTACCCAAGGTATCTCTGGGCAGAAGGAAGCTGCCCCCATGGCTGGAGGGGTGAGCCAGGCCCTGGAAGCATGTGCGGGCAGGACCAGGCCAAGGGACTCTAGGGGAAGGGGGTCCTGCTGCCCTTCACAGAGGAAAGGAATTAGGAAGCAGTGGGCGGGGTCAGGGGCCTGGGTGAGAGGAGGAAGCTCTGGAAAGACAGCACCTTAAGGCAGTGGGTGCCCAGTCCTTGTCTGCTGACCAGCGTTTGTGTTTATGCAGCATGTGCAGCATGCTAAGCGCTTCAAAGCCTGGCTACTCCAGTGTGGTCCCAGACCCGCAGCCTCAGTGTCTCCTGGGAGCTCATTCAAAATGCACCACCCGGACCCACGCAAACAAAAGTCCAGGTGACCCATGCCCAGGCTGACGCTTGAGAAGAGCATCTTTAAGGGCTTATCCCATATTAGGCCTCAAGCAAGGTGTTTGGGCAAGGGACCGTTGTCACCTCCATCTGACAGAAGAGGGACCAAGGCTCAGCGAGGTGAGCCAAGGTCACAGAGCTGGCAAGCAGCACCACCCGCCCTTATATGCAGATCAAATTATAGAATATCACCAACCTCAAGGGCCCTCCCAGTCAGTGCCCTCACCAAGCACACCCACCGTTCCGACTTCCGTTCTCCTAAGAGTAGTTTTGCCCCTTCTTGAACTTCAGTCAAATGCAATCACTTAGTGTGTACCCTTAAAAAAAAGCAGCTTGAGATACAATTCACACACCACACAATTCACCCACTTAAAGTATATAATGTGATGGTTTTTAGCTTATCCACAATGGTCTAAAACCATCACCACAATCCCCTTCAGAGTATTTTATTGCCTGAAATAGAAACTCCACATCCTTCAGCTATCAGCCCCCATCCCCCCTCACCCCCATGCCCCCCTCACCCCTGGCCCCTGGCAACCAGCCACTCACCTGCTTTCTGTCTCTATGGACTTGCCTCTCCTGGACGTTTCATATCAGTGGGATCAGATGCCACACGGCCTTTGGTGTCCGACCCTTTTCACTCAGCATCATGTTCCCAAGTTTCCTGCATATGTAGCATCTCAGCACTTCATTCCTTTTCAAGGCTGAATCATATCCCACCGTGGGGATGGACCGCATTTACACGCCCAGTCATCGCTGGGTGGACAAGCACGTAGCCTCTTGTTTCCGCTTCTTCCACTCAATGTTTATGTCCATGAACTTCATCGTGCTGTGTGGTATGTTTGCAGTGCATTTTTTTTCACTGCTGCGTGATATTCCATTGAATACACACACCATTGATTACCATTGTCCTTCCGCTGAACATTTGGATAGTTCCCAGTTTGGCACCATTACGAATAAAGCTTCCATAAATGGCCTTGTGCGTGTCCTTTGGTGACCTTATTTTGCCTGGGCATAGCCAAGTGCAGGAGGGCTGGTCAGTGGATAGGCAGGTATTTGTTTGCTTAGCTCCTTTTTTAACAAAGAACGCCAGTTTCAGGTGGGAGCCTTTGCCAAATTGTGTCTCGTTAGAATGTAGTAACATTGGTTTGTTATGACTGTATTTGGTCTGTTATTTTCTCTTTATAGCAAGGTGATTCTCCATATACCGGAGTATTCCTAGTTTTCTTTTCAAATAATGTACCTGGAGCCCTGACCAGTGTGGCTCAGTTGGTTGGGCCTCATCCCACAAAGTGAAAGGTCGCCGGTTTGATTCCCATCAGGGCACATGCCTGGGTTGTGGGTTCAGTCCCCAGTCGGGGCACAATAGAAGAGGCAACCAATTAATGTTTCTCTTTCACATTAATGTTTCTCTCCCTCTCTTTCTTGCTCCCTACCCCCTCTCTAAAAATAAATAAATACATTTTTAAAAATGTGTATTTGGGTTTTTTAAAAGGAATTAAAGTTTAAATAAGGTTTTCAGTACATAAGAGCACAGGTAACGTTTTCACACAGCAGAAGTTCTGAACGAGACACCCAAGTGAGCGCGGTTGGGGGCACTGATACAGGAACTCAAAGGTGGGCACGGGCTACAGTGGTCAGGCCAGCCTCCCAGCAGTGGAGGGACACAGGCTGGGTCTGGGAGGATGGGTGAGGCCCAGGGAGACGAGACGAGAGTGGAGGGAAGGCTCCTCCCCTCGGCAGGAGCGGTACAGAGGCCATGGGTAGGCTTGATGAGGGGTGAGGGTCCTGGGTTTCGCATTCAAGCTCCACCTCCCAAGTTCTGTGTGACTGTGGGAGCATTGCACCCCCTCCCCAGCCCTCAGCCATCCCATCTGTGACGTGCAGACATCGGTGGGACTGGATGCTCTAGACAGGGTTGCCTGAGCAGAAGCCAGACTGCAGACGTGTTTTTGTTTGGAGCATCTTTTCACAAGTTGATCTCACAATTAAGAAGAGGGATTTTTGATGATACCAACATCTTTCAACAACTTGAGGTTCTGGAAGCCATGGATCCACATTTCAGGAGGGAATGCTTAGCCAGAGCTGAATTACATCCGCTCCCACAGGCCTTCCAGAACGCCACAGTCCCCACCACTCCCTATTGCATCCCCAACACGCAGTGGGAGTGCTAGCCCACTTACCACTGCTATTGCACTGCTGTTTTTCTTATGCAGAGATGAAAGTAGCACATTTCTCATGGCTATCTCTCTAACATACGTGGAGAACAGAAGAAAGCCAGGCCAAGAGGCCTGCTGACTTCCCTTCGAAGCATCACCTTATCAGCCCCTGGAAGCATCTGAGTTCAAGAGCCCTGGCCTGTGTGATCTGTCAAGTCCCACGCAGGTTGGAGAGACCAAAGGAGGTGATGACTTTGTGCACAGGACCCTCAGGTAAATTCTGACGGCTCCACGACCATTAGATGGGGAATAGCCACCCATGGCAGGCCTAGAGGCCAGGACTGGTATGCAATATTCGGTCCCAGGCAAAGCCTCCGCTCTGGTACACAGAGACCTGTGTTCTATCCCATTCCCTAGCTGTGTGACCTTAAACAAGTCATTTCTCCTCCCTGTGCCTCAGTTTCCTCATGTGCATGAGGCAGTTCATCACACAGATTGAATATCGCCACTTCTAATTCCCACAATAGATTTTTAAAAATATTTTATTTATTTATTTTTAGAGAGAGGGGAAGGGTAGGAGAAAGAGAGGGAAAGAAACATCAATATGTGGTTGCCTCTCACGCACCCCCTACTGGGGATCTAGCCCTCAACCCGTACTTGTGCCCTGACTGAGAATCGAACCGGCAACCCTTTGGTTCACAGGCCTGTGCTCAATCCACTGAGCCACACCAACCAGGGTTCACAATAGATTTTTGAATGCAAGGCACACAGTAGGCCTTCAGCACAAGCCAGTGGTCTCTGTGGTCCTTACCTTCCCCACCCCCTGCCCCGACCAGCCCTGCACGAGGATACCCCCAATGTCCACCCAGGTCTCTGCCTTCCACCCCAGAGCGGCTGAGAGGCTGTGCCCATGAGCAGCTAGTTAACTAAATAAATGAATGAGGCAGGTCTATGCTGATATAAATCTCTGGAAGAGAACATTTAGACACTCCATATTCGCACTGGATATCATTTAAATTACCAGGCTGCCTCCTCGGCCCATGTCCCTTATTACCGTGTTTTTAAAACCCAGAGCTTAATTGTACATTGCCACAGCCTTTACCCACAGTGTGTGTGGAAATTAGAGGCGCTTGCCTGCCCCCTCATTTGCAGCCCGTCACTCCCTGGCCAGCAAGAGGCCTGGGGATTGGACATTGGAGGGACGTGTGTGCGTGGGAAGCAGAGGCCAATGTGGTGGGCTAGGGAGTGGGCTAGAAAGGGAAGGGACCCATCCATAGCCTCCCTGCCTCTACTTTGCCTCCTGATGGGCCTTTCTCTGTACAGTGGCCAGGATGATCCTTAAATATAAATCAGATGATGTCATCCACCCAGCGTTGACTCCCAGAGCCTGGCTCACTCAGACTAAAAGCAAACTCCTCCCTTTAGGTGCCCCCAGGCCCTGTGGGCTCTGAACCCCCACAACCTCTCTGATCTCCACTCCCATTACCTCCCACTTTGCCTTGCTTACTGTGTCCCAGCTACACTGGCCACCTTGCTAAACCTCCAACAAATCACACTGCCCCAGGACCTTTGCAGCTACTGTTTACTCTGTCTGGCTTGCTCTTCTCCCAGCAGTGGGCTCTTCTACCTGCCTCCAGTTCTGCTCCCAGAGGCCTTGTCTAAAATATGTCCCCTCTCCCACACTGTTTATTCTGCTTTTTTCCCCATAAAATTCATCCCTGTGCATCTACATTTTGTAGCTTTGTTTCTTTGGCACTCTCTGCCACTAGAATGTTGCCCCACAAGAGCGAAGGCTTGGAGGAAGAGCAGTGAAGGAAACTGATCCTTGAAGGCGATTCAACCACAGGTGCTCCACCAGCGGCCGTTGGAAGAATACACGAATTGTTATCTTTGGGTCGCACCCCTAAGTCACCTTTACCATTGTGGGCCACTCTGTGTCCACATCCCATTCTGCAGAAGTGTCAGGATGGAGCAGGTGGCATACTGGACCATTTGACAGATGGGGACATTGAGGCTCAGCGGTGTGACGTGAGTTCCCAAGGATCACACAGTGAGCTGCAGGGGGCCCTGTCCCCTCACTCTCTGACAAAATGTACCACCTGCCTCCCCCCGACAGGGCCCATGCACACCGTTCCCCCTGCCTGGGGGGCCCTTTACCCACCCCCTGTAAATCCACCTTCTAGCCAATGTCGACCCTTCGAGACGAGGGCGAGACCTGATTTTTAGAAGTTCTCAGTGCCCCTTCTCATCAACTCACAGTGCTGATTGGAGTTGTAAATATGAAAAGGTGAGAAAAAAATGTTTTGTTCATGGGGGAGGGAGGTGCCTCATGAAGTACAGATGTCAGCTGCTGCACCAGGCTGGGCTCCCAGCAGGCAGACCCCGAGTTTCTCTGGGGGGTGGTTGCAACAAGCTTCAGGGAGGCGGCCGGGAGACAGCAAGGCAAGGAGGAAGAGAAAAACAGCACAGGACACGTGAACAGAGGGTGACCACTGTGGGCAACAGGGCTGTTCCCACTGGGAGACGGCAGAACGTGCCTCCGAAGGGCAAGGAAGCCCGGAGTTTTGCCCCCTGCTCCCATCAGCTGTTGATGGAGGGTGGCTCTGAGGGCATTAGCTTCCTGGCACTTCTGACCTACCCTGAGTGAGGACCGAGCTCACTCCTGTGGCCACAGAAAGCCCCGCCCCCAGGCAGAGAGAGGCAGGTGGCAGAGGTAGGATGCCATCAGCATGTTTGAGGACTGTCCTCTGAACTGCCCAGGGTGGGCCGAATGACATGCCCAGAAGCCAACCGTATCTGCTATGATACTCGTGGCCATTCATGGTTACTATTTGCCTATTTATCAAAGAGTCGATCAACAAACACTCTGTCTACTAGAACTGGCTGTGTGTGGGCTTCAGTCTCAATCATCACCCCCTCTTTTGGAGGCCAGCAAGCAGAAGACCCAGGAGTAATGATTTTTTTTTTTCATTGAGCAGCTGCCACTTATTGAGCAAGTACTGTTTGCCAGGCAGTTTGCTTAAACTCTCCAGCACTCTCATCTACCCGCCCTGTGAGGTGCTAATGCACCCGTTTTGCATTTCGCATCTGAGGAGACTGACAACAGGGCTTTAGTTTCCTCCCCCACCAAGGGGCAGAGCCAGGACTCAAATCCTGGTCAGTCTGAGCCCAGAATCTAATCTGCCTTCATGCTCCACGGAGGAATTCCTTTTAAGATGTGTGAGCTTGATTGCCTCCTGTTGACAGGGGGCTCACCACCTTGCAAAGCTGACCTGTCCACTGCTAAGCAGCATTAACTGCATCTCCCTGGTCCCCATATGAGGGCTCTGAGTTCCAAGGCTGGGTCCTGTTTAGCTTATTACCCTCAGAGCCCAGCACCGGGCCACAGCTGCCATTATTTTGAACTGCTGTCTCTCGGTTCTGAATTCTTCATCTCAGTCTTCATCTACCCTGTGTGGCATGAAAACTCAATCTAATGTCTCTGGGAAAGGGTTGAGAGACAAGGAAATAAGCTAAAATCACCTAAAATAAGATCAGGAAAGCACAGAACAGAGTGCCAACCACACGGCACACACTCAAAAAAGAGGAAGCAGGTGTTATTATTATTATTATTATTATTATTATTATTATTATTATTATTATATTAGCAGCAGCAGCAGCAGAGCTATTTTAAGAACACCAAGAACCCCCAAGCTCACAATTGGGAGCCCCCCAACCACCAGCATACCCAATACATTAAAATGTGCCCTCAGCCCACATTTAAGGCAATTTTCTGTGAAAAAATAATTTGGAAGGAATTTTTTCATTTTACTTGGAATATTAATATCAATTTTAATTCTAAAAGTTCCTCTTCCTTTATCAAAGCAAGTAATTTTTTCCCTTCCAGTGTCAAGCACCCTTGGAGGAGGAACTGGATGGGGAAACTGAGGCACAGGGTGATGAAGTTTTTTGCCCTCTGAGGCCCACTTAGTGGTGGCAGCTGTGTTCAAACTCCACCTGTCTGGCTCAGCTATAAAATAGAAGTGGCTTCCAGAAGGGGTGAGCCCGGGGTGGCGGGGAGGGGGGCGGGGGTTGAGCTCGCTCTGCTGGGGGAGAGATGGCGGGTGTTTGGGGGGAGTTGCCGCCTGCTTAATTGCTCCCACTAACGGTTCAGGACTAAAGCTCCGCCGTCCTCTTATCTCTGTCTTCACCATTTTTCTTTCTGGGCAATGAAGTTAAAAATCCCTCCCCAGTGCTCTGATGGGGTTTTGTAAATGTGGCCTCCCTATCACTATTTAACATGCGCTGCTAAAAACTCGATAAATAGCCACCGTCATTTGCAGATTAGCTGTTCACATGACGAAATGATTTATTTAGAAGATTCCTCTCCTCTCTCTCTCTCTCTCTCTCTCTCTCTCTCTCTCCCCCCCCCCCCTCTCTCTCCATTCCTTGGCTAGGACATATTCATCCAGAATTAAGGGAGGAATGGAGGTGAGGCTGATGGGGAGCAGTGAGAGGAGGGAGTGCAGGCAGAGGTGAGGGAGGAAATGGGAGTGTAAGGGGTGCTGGGGCAGGTGGTGGAGGATGGGGGGCCAGGAGGGCAGGGGAAGGAAATCGGGGAGAGGGGGAAATGCAGGGAGGGGCTGGCAGAGAAAGTGGGAAGGGAAAAGAGAATCTGTGAGCATGAGACCGAGACACGGACGGACCCAGAGAAAGCAGGCCGCTGAGGCAGAGGCGGGAAGAGAGTCCAACAGAGACACAGGGAAGAAAAAAAAACACAGAAGGAGACAAGGCAGAGAGAGGAGAGACACAGAGAGCAGGGACCAAAATGGAGAGGGAGGGAATGAGACTGGCTGAAAGGAGGAGAGCTACAGAGCTCGCACGCATGCTCACACGCATGCACACACGCACATACACGCACACACTCAGGAAGGAGAGAAGGAAAACGGCCGCAGTGAGTGCAGGCAAACAGAGGAAAGGGACTGAAATGGAACCTCGGTGCCAGACCGAGGTGGGTCCCCGCGGGAGCCAGCCACTCGGGTGCTGCTCCCTGGCCCCCACTGACCAGGCCAGAGCTCGGGTCCTGTCTGGGGAGGCACCCCCTCTGCCCCATCCATCCCCTTCCCAATCCCTCCAGGTGGAGAAGGATGAGTCCACACTGGCCTAGAACCTTCTCTGTGCCTCTCTGGTGGGCAGAGGGGCCAAGTAGCTGCCACTGGGCTGTCTCACCGGGGGAGAGAGAGAGAGAGAGAAGAACTTGGCTTCCTGCCTGGGATCTCCTTTTTATTATTTCATGCATATACATATGTTTATATAAATTTCTAGAAAACACAAATGTATATGTATAAATCTTTCTCCCCCCTTCTCTCTCTCTCTCCCCATCTCTCTCTCCTTTGCAAGCCCGAGAGATAACCGGGCCTGGAGCAGAGGCAACAACGATAAGAAGATTAGAGAGGATTGGTTCATTTGTTGTAAGATACTCCAGGAGGGAGATTTTGCTCTCAGAAGACCAACCGGAAGGTTATCTAAATAGGCTAGGTCTGAACTCACCAGAGCTGCTCCCCGCTGGGGCATTAATGGTACAAAGAGCGAAAGACAGGAGGGGCGAAGATGAGTTATAATGATTATTTGATTATCTTGGGCTTTAACAAACCCAGCCAGTGCGTCTGGGTGTGAAAAATTAGCTGTTCTCACAGCGGCAAATTTCACAGCATTCGGTGTTATATATCTTTTTCTTCAGAGAGGAGACAGGCGCTGAGCTCTGGCCCTGGGCTGACGAGGACACCCCAATTTCTCTTGAATGTGGCCCAGCAGCCCCGATGCTCCGGACCAAAAAAAAAAAAAAAAAAAAAATCGCCCAGCAATTCAAGACTAGTTCAAAGAATGTTCTGGTTCAGTAGCTTAACTATATGTGTGTGTGTGTTTTGTGTGTATACACAGATAGCTATAGATTATATATACATATATAATTAAATATATAGAGAAAGAAAGAGAGAAAGGGGGGGCTGGAGGACCTATCTATATATAGAGAAGGACTGCACACTTGCTTTTCTTCAAAAAAATTAAATTAAAAATTTAAAAATTAAAAATTAAATTAAAAAAAGTCAAAAACTATTTGGCTCATGGGCAGGTGCCAACAGCACTGCTCTCTGGCACCGCCCGCCCAGCATGGCAGCCGCTGTCCTCGGAGCGCCCGGCGGGCAGCAAGTCCGAACTGCCATGTGCAGTAAACGCGAAAGACGCTGGATCTTGAGGACTCGGAAGGGAGAACACACACACACACACACACACACACACACAAGAATGTAAAATATTGTGTTAAAGATACCTCCACATCGATGGCAGGTCGAAATGAAAACATCTGGGCTGCGTTGGGTTAAACCAAGCCTGTGATCACAATTAATTCCACCTGCTTCCTTCTCCACTTTGAAATGTGGGCCCTGGGACATTTGGGGTGATGTGTGCCCCTCCCGGCCTCGTTCTGATGGACACGGTGCTGCCTCAGACTCTACCCTCCAAGCGCAGGGGGCACCGAGGCAGCCACAGCTGGCGCTTGTCTGGTTAAAAGTGCCACAAACTAGTGGTGTTTGTTCCAGAGTCTAAGTGCCAGCCTGGGGGGCGTGAGGATTAGTGACAGGCCGAGGCATCAAAGCCTGGGTCCGGAAGGAACAAGCCCAGGGTGGCTCTTCAGTGCAGACCCAAACCCTTGAGCTTCACAGCTCCCCTGTGGGATGGGCGAGGCTCCCATGCCTTCCAGAACAGCTTACCACACGGGCTGCAGAGTTTAGCTACAGAGTGCGCTGGTCAAACAATTGAGGGGATGTCTTCTTCCTGTCCCCTGTCCCCACCCTGCTCCCTGCTGCCTTCTCTCTTCTGCTTAGACCCCACCAGGGACATAACACCTGGTCTAATGTAGGAAGAGGCTTAGGCAACAGCACAAAAGAGGAGGCATTACGGGTAAGGTGGGAGGTGCTGGGGATCAAAACAGAGATACAGTGCAGTAAGGGGGCAAGCCTGCCAGAAACGCTTTGTGTCCGGCTCTGCTCTGAGTATGTACACTATTCAAGTGGCCTCGTTTGTTCAACCCTGAGAGGTAGGGTTGGTTTTGTCCCCATGTTGCTACAAAGGAAATGTACATTGTGCACATACTACGTGCCAGCTCCATGCTGCTCTCAACCTTTGTCCCCTGACCTCATCCTCACAATCGAGGTAGGCATGACTGTTACCCTCAACTGACAGATAGGGAAACCGAGGCTTGGAGGGTGTGTAGTGATTTTCCTAAGGTCACCTGCCACTGCCGTCCGAGTCCCTAGCCCACCCCTGTAAGCCCAGGGCGGTGTTGGATGGGTGGGGGTGGGGCAGCACAAAGGAAATGGGACCAAATCCCTGCCATCCAGGTGCTCCTGTCCCTTCTCCAGGACCAGTGCTCTCCCAGGTACAGACAAGCCTGGGAGGAAGCAGAGGAAGCTGGGAGGGCTTCCTGGAGGAAGGGACATCCCACCAGGCCTTGAAGGAGGAGAGTGTGGTATGGCAGGGCCTTCTAGCCAGAGAACCTCATCTAGCATGAGCAGATGCAGGTTCAGGCCTGACAGGTTGGTCTCCTCAGCTTTGGGGTGACAGTGCCTGGTTACCCACCTGCTCCATGAAGCTGCTAACAGCTGCCCTCACTCACTCACAGGCAGCTGCAAGCTTCAACTGAGATTTAGCCAGGAAGTGCTTTAAAAAGTAGAAACAACTGGCGGATATTATTGTCACTGTTATCACCATCGTCACCCCCAGTCTGCTCTCAGTCCATGCCTCTTCTAAGCTTAAAGAAATCATAAAATCCATGTTCTGGCCCCACCCACTCCAGCCCCAAGTATTAAGAAGAGGGCCCCATTCAGAGATTCTGGGGGAAGGAAGAGAAATCCAGCAGAAATGTGGACCACGCTGTGTTTGTGAGAATGGACTTGGGCATGGGACTGCCCTGGGGTCGAGGGCTACCCCTCCCGTGTGGCCTTGGCAGTCACTTCAGCTCTCTAGGCCTTAGCCACCCGGTCTGCAAAATGGGGGGTCATGCTGCCTCCTTTCTAGGAGGTGAGACATCACCTTGGCCGATGTGGGTGCCTAACCACTGCCCACAAAATGCTCATTGCGAGGCACCTGTGGTGGAGACAGCTACTCACCCACCCTGCATCCATTCCCCCACCTCCCTCAGTAAGGCAGCTGCCTTTTACTCTGAGCAGCATTGGGCCCACAGGGAAGAAGGCATCTCCTGGCTTTCTCTGCAGCTAGGCGTGCCAATGAGATGTCGACTGAATTCACCGAGTGAGGAGCAGGGGCACTTGGGGGGCTCCTTAAAAGGAGTTACTCCCCGCTGGATGAGTGCCCCTTCGTCTTCCCCACCCTGCCCCATTTTTCAGCCTTCTTTAAGCCTAGGATCTGGGTGGCAGGCTGGAAACCGGACCGCCTTGCTGGGTGGCACCTCCCAGCCTGGACCTCCACCTGAGGCCCCAGGGGAGGGCCGGAGCCACCGCTGCGTGAGCGTAAAGACAAAGATGAAGAGGATCGGTTTGGCCCAAGCGACTGGGGCACTTTCCACGGACACCACCAAGAGCTCGCAGCACATTATCCTCATTATTATTATCACCCTCATTATCGTCATCACTACCGGACAAAGCCAGCCCTTGGGCTTCCTTTCACCAGCGCGAGCCCCACCGCACGTCCCTCCCCGCGACATCTTGGCTTCGTGCCCTCCGTTCTCTCCCCCTCGCTCCCTTTTTCTTCCTTTTATGTTCTCTGTGAGCACCACCCCCAGCTCCCCACAACCCCCCGCCACTGTCTCCTCTCCCCTCTCTCCTTCCTCTTTATTTTATCTCAACTTGCCACAAATCTGTTCCCCTACAAAGCAGCTGCCATCTTTGTTCTGGGCCATTATCTGTGGCAGCGCGGCCCGAGAGGGGCTGCTGGGCAGACAATCACCGGGTAATAGAGTGTCTGTGAGCTATTGTGGAGTGTGTCCGAGCCGATCCATCACCCGCCGCCTGACACCGCACAGGCGGCGGCCGCAAAGCCCGCCAGGCCACTCTTGGAATCTCTCCCCTGCCCCTCTGCAAGAAGGACCACGACCCAGGATGAGGTGACCCTGGTCTCTCTCTCTGACCAGAGGGCCATGGGTTGCTGGCTCTTCAGATGTGCTAAGAGCCTCCCAGTTCTAGCTCATTGAATCTACATTGCAGCTTTATGGGGGAGGGTGGCTTACTCTACTGTTTTATAGATGTGAAGCTGAGGCTCAGAGAGGGGAAGTCATTTGCCCAAGGTCACACAGCACAGTAGAGGCATAGCTGGGGCCTGAAACCAGGTCTGTCTGCCCCAAAGCCTGTGGTCTTAAACAGCAGGTCTTAAATGCAGGTCCTGCCTTTGCGGGACGGTGAAGAACTGGGCACCTTTGAGACCCAGGATGCTGGTCCAGGACCTGAAGGGCCATGTTCTAGACGTGGGCTGTGCAGTTATTACAAGAGCCGTGCCCAAGCCTCAGCCCCAGCCTCAGCCCCTCCTCCACCCTGGAGTCGGTGGTCTAGAAGGGAAAGGTGGACACAGCGGAGAGGAATGTTTATCACACTGGGCGAGAGCACAACGAACGCCTATGTTGCCTCCCAGCTCTCCCACTCGAGCTGCGTGACTTTGGTCGAGTCGCTGCCCCTCTGTGCCTCAGCTTCCTCGTCTGTGGTGATGGCGGTTCCTCTGCTGTGGTACTGCTGAAGGACAGATCATGTTACGTATTAGACATTGCTGCTCATCCTGGCCCTATAGGGGGCCCAGCGTTTTATTTCCATTATGCCAGATACCCCCCCCCCAAAACAAGCCTAAGCAAAGGGGTATTGTTATTATTCCCACTTTCCAGATGCAGAAATTAAAGCTCAGAGCCTTGCCCGAGATCATCCAGCTAGCAAAATAACATTCCTCCTTGTATGTTCTTTGGGCATTAATTGAGCACCTACTGCATGTCAGGCTTTGGGCTAAGTTCTGTAAGAGCTACAAAAAGATGGCTTTCTGAACCAGCTGCCTTTGTTAGGAGCCCTTCTCTCTGCTAAGCAGTTCGACTCAGTTCATCCCTCAGCAATCCTCAGAGGTCAGTGTCATTATCCCCATTGTACAGGTGAGAACACTGAGGCACCAGGAGGTTAAGTCACTGGCAGAAGATCCCAGAGTCAATAAACGGGGCACCCGGAGCTGCTTTCTGGAGGAGGAGGAGGAGCAGGAAGAGGAAGGGCTGAATGGGGACCCTTGGGGACAATGCCTAAGTCTGGCAGGGGACTCTTGAGCACCTTGTTGAGCTGGAGGACTCAGAAGCAGAGAGAACTAGAACACTCTGGCCACTAACCTGAGCTTACCACTGGGGCTCTGCAGAAGGGGGCGAAGACATCTTAAAATGCACCCAGGTATCAGTTGCCCATCAGGATACTTTTTTTTATTGAGTACCTACTGTGTGCCAGACCCCTGTAGGTGCTCCCTGGCCTTAGATTACCCACAGTAAGGGAGACAGCTATGGCACAGGCAAAGCCTAGGGAACTGCAGGAGCTCCCAGGAGGGCCTGGGGCCCTCTCAGCTTGCGGGGCCCAGAAGGCTTCCTACCAGAGCTGGCATCTGAGCTGGGCCCCACAGGGTGGGACGAAGCCAACCAGAGGGAGAAGAGGGGACAGTGTTCCAGTTAGAGTCAGCAGCATGTGCAGAGGCTGGGACAGGGTGGGGGAGGCGGGGAGAGGACAAGGGAAGGAGCCAGGTGGGGAACAAATGGAAGTGGGGTTTGCAAATCAGCTCGACAACTGGCCTGTGCCCGGGGGAGGGAGGTTCCAGCCGTCGGTGTAGAAGTCTGCACAGAGGTGCTGAAAGGGGGTATTCTCAGGGGAGTTGAGTCAGCTGGTCGATATCACAGTGACTTCCTGGTTTCAGACGCTGTGCACACACCTTCCAGGGGCGTCTAACTCATTTTCACGGGGTGGGAGCACATTTGGCCCTTCAATTTTAGGACCGTATCAATGTAACTACTCCTTAACTAGGGGCAAAGAGCTGTACATTCAGCCCTTTGAAGGCAACCACGAGGCTGAAGTGGCCCCTGTTGAAAATGAGTTTGACACCCCTGCCTTCCACAAACCATTTTTAGTCATCTCTTTCCATCACCCTTATGAGAGGGGCCCCGTGATCTTACAGATGAGGAGACTGAAGCTCAGAGAGGGGAAGTCGTTTATGAGTCTCTGACTCCGGAGCCCAGGCTCTCAGCCACTGCAAAAAAAGCAGGGGCCTTTCTTCCTGGGGGTCTCCCCAAAGGGCTGGGGCATATCTTCCCTCCCCAGCCACTGAGAAAGTCCCTTCCGTCCTCCTGGTGGCCACACCCTGTCCTGTCCCCTTTGTCACACACCCTAGTGAGATTGCCCACATCCCTTTGCCAACCAGCCCCTACTCATCCTGCAGAGCCCTGCTGAGTTGTGCCCATCCCTGGGATGTTTTCCTGGCTACACGGCCCCTTTCAGAGTCTTTTGTCCCTGCATGAGGGCATTTCCTGTGCTGGCCATCGTCCCGGGTTTCTGGATGAATCCTGATGTCAGACACCACTTATGAAGTGAGCCTGTGCTCCAGGCCCAGACGACAGGAGTGTGACAGTGCGGGGCGTGGCAGAGCAGCCATCACAACAGTCGCGGCCACAGGAGTGGCCACCTTCCACAGTTAAGCCCCAGCTGGACGCCAGGCATTGCGGTGACAGTGACTTCAGTTGTGACTATTTGTTCAGCACTCACTCTGGACATTCAGGTGGACACAGGGCACCATGGAGCCCGCCGCCAGCCTTGCTCCGGTCTCCGGATCCAGCCCACTGATGGGTCCCTGGGAAGCCACACTGCCTCTCCCAACCAATGACATCAAGTTGCATTCTCTGTGAAGGGCCAACTCTGAATACCCAGGAGACCCATGGAGATACCCGTCCTCTCTTTGGTCCCTCCTGCCCCATCGGTCAGGGCCTCTCTGAACCTCCTGGAAGCCTTGTCAGGGGCAGTGTCTCTGGGCAATTGATTTCTTTAGCCGACCCCCTCTTTTCTCTGCAGTGCTCCCCAGAAACCCTGTTGCTCTCTTTTCTCTTCCCTTCCTGGCCCCGAGTTTGGTCACGGGACACTGGGGCCCTGCACAGAGAGAGAGAGACCACAGGGAACAGTAGCTCCGCCTCTGTGTCCTGGGCTCCTGTGGGGCAGCAGGGGCCCACGGATGTGCAGGGAACCTTCGAGACAGCAGGGGGGGCTGGCCGACCAGGGAAGCCCTCCAGGACTCGCGCCAGCTGGGAGAATGCCAGGGCGTGGAGAGGGCAGAGGGCTGAGGGTGGAGGAGAGGGGGAGACCCTGTGGGGCCACCGTGAGAGAGAGGCCTGGAGGCGCTGCCAAAGGCAGGGCCGGATCCAGAGGTTTCACTGACGGGAGGGAAGGAGGGGAGAGGCAGAGTGTGTGGGTTGGGGAGACCTTGTAGATAGGGTGGTGAAGGTGTATGCGCAAGTGGGCAGGTCAGGAGGCTGCCTGGGCGTGTGAAAGTCAGATCCGAGACGCCTGTGAGACTCCTCATGGCTGCCCAGCCCCAGGAAACACAAATGCGTAAGCCTTCCTGCCCTACAGCTGCTTAAAAGCAAATGCAAAAACATATATATATATATACTTTTTTTTCCATTTAAAAAAAGGGTCGCTTCGAACATCGGGGAGGCGGCCCCTGCGCGCCAGTGCCGATGCAGGAGTTAACAAAGGCGCCCCGGTTTCCCGTGCCTCCGTATTTACGGATCTGTGCATGCACACACAAGGTGAGATAGGATGAATGGCTAATTTCCCAGCGGTTTTGCTCCTGCTTGCTGCAAAGTTGTGAACAAAATGACTGGCCATGCATTGAACTGGCTTACACAGCTCTCCATATGGAAATGAAGATAATCCAGGGCCCAGCTTTGTGTCTCAGCCACGGCAGGGGAGCACGGAGGGGAGGGGAGGGGGCGGGGGAGGCTCCGAAGGGACGGGGCGAGGCTCCCCAGCCTTTCAGAGGCACAGTTTACCACGCGGGCTGGGGAATTTAGCTAGATTTTGTTGGTCAAACACTTGGGGGAATGTATTCTTTTCCCCTCCCCCGCCCCCACCCCGCTCCCTGCCACCGTCTCTCTTCTGCTCAGACCCCACCAGGGACCTAACGCCTGGTCTGGGGTAGGAAGGTTTTAGGCAACTGCACAAAAGAGGAGGGATTATGGGTAAGGTCAGAGGGCACCGGGGATTAGAGATATGATGTATTAAGAGGGCAAGACTGCCAGGAACACTTTCCGTTTCTATGAAGCCTGTGTTAATTGATGGGAAAAATCTCTCCCCCTACTCATCCCCTCCTTCCTTCCCCGAGCTCCAGCTTCGGCCTCTCTTTCTTGTGCCCTTGCTTAATTCTCCCTGGTTCCTTACATCTCTCCGCTTGGCCTCCAGTCTCTTCCTAGCCTTGGCTTTTCCGGTGGGTCAGAATGTAAGGTAAAGGAGGGATGTTCTGAGTGAGGCGATCTGGTGTCCGGGGTGATGTTTGGGTACCCAGTTCACATCCCCCACGCCCCCAGCCCACAGCCCACACCCTGCAACACACAGCTGCACACGACATGGGTGTGACTGGGGGAGTTCCTCGACCTCCGTGAACCTCTGTTTTCCAATCTGTACAATGGGAGTCAGAAATAGCCATGGCTGAGGCCTTCTCTCTTCTTTTTAACTACCTGCTCTGCTGGGGATTGGTTATGGTGCTCAGCAAGCTCCCTCCTCTCTCCAAGGTCACAGCCACAAGCAAGGAAGTAAACCAACCAACACAATGGTGGCAGATTGTGAGACTGAGATAAGGCACAGGGCGTAGTGAGCAGCGACCAAGCAAACAAGGGGTAAAGACTTAGGTATGGGAGGTCAGCAAGAAGAAATCAGGGTAGGCATCTCCGAGGAGGTGTCCCCATAGTGTAAACTGAAGGCTGAGAAGGAGCCAGGCTTGTGAAGATCAGGGAACAGGGAAGAGTCTCCAGGCGGAGGGACCAGCAAGCACAAAGACGCCTGGAGGAGGGGATGGGTGTGGAGGTGCCAAGGGGTACCTCGGGAGGTCACCTCGGAGAGCAGGTGAGGCCTGCAGTAGGAGCTTTATGAAATGCAAAACACACAAGTAGCCACTGGGGGGTTTTACGCAGAGAAGCAATGTAAATGGGACCCCATCTGCGTTTTTACAAGATGGCTTTGGTGCAAGCTGGAGAACACGCCACAAAAGGGCCACAGCAGAGGCCAGAGGGAGCCGTGAGGTCGTGTGGCACTCAGGGCACAGACCCGCTGTCTCTGCTTCCCAGTGCCGTCCTCCGGGGCGAGTGCTCTATGACTCGGAGCCCGGGTTTCCTCGGCTGTAGAACAGACATGACAACAGGAACAACCACCTCGTGGTCCGTGAAAAGGCTTCAAATCGTCTCTACACAGAAACAACCAGGACACACCCCTGCACGTGTTTAAGTGCTAGATGCTTGTTCGACACCTTTGCTGTGCTGGTCATTCCGGCCAGAGACATGGTGCTAGCAACAGGGCCGGCGGCAGCACAGATGGAGCAGAGTGGGCAGACCCTTTGGGGAAGCATGTCGGATCCTGAGCAAGCCTCTCTCCTCCCTGGTTTGCTTAGCTTTGGGATGGAGAAGCTGTTTTGTAGACCTGGTTGGTCTACGGGAGGAAAGGATGAGAAGGCTATTAGCTGATGTTCCACTTTTACCCCAAATCGGTGGACTGCGAGGCTCATGCCATCAGAGGCCACGTCCACAGACGTACAGGGGAAGCGAGGGGAATCCTCTGTCCCGGGGTTTCTCAGCCATGGCTCTATTGGCACTGGGGCTGGATGGCTCCTTGGTCATTGTGGGCTGCTTGGCATCATCCCTGGCATCTGCTCACCAAGCACCAGGAGCATGTACCCACCCACCCACTGTGACTGTCAAAAATGTCTCTAGACATTGCCCGATGTCCCCCAGAGGCAAAACTGCCCCAGACTACTGTGACCTGGGCAGCTCCGCAGCCACAGAATTGTGTCTCACTGTGGGTGTCACGTCACGAGGAAGAGGCCACAGGTAGAGCTGGTTCTGCCTGAGAGCAGCCAAGACACAAAACGTTCATGGGAAATGGAAAGGCTCTTGGAGGACATACTAAAGCCTTGACAAGGCTGTCACTTGGAAGAGAGCCAGTGAGGAAGTGACACAGAGAGACAGAAGGAGAAGTCTATGAATCTGATTCAGAGTTGCCCAAAGATGACAGGAGTTGCCTTGGCAGGGAGGGAGCTCCCCATTACTGGTGGCATGCAAGCCAAGGTATGATGATGACCATCTGGTGGGAACGAAGTACTGCATAAAATAGAGATGTCGTTCCCAGGACCCTCCCTCACCCCAAGGGGAAACGGTTTTTTCTCTTCTAATCCAGAACCTGCCAATGTCCAGGGGATCACTCACTTCCCTGGAGGCCTCCCAGCTGGTCCTTACCAGGGAGAGGTTCTCTCCCTGCTGCAGTCACACAGCTCCAGGGCTTCTCCTTAGAGCCCTTAGCTGAATCTTTCACAGTGACATGAAAAAAGAAAAAAAAAATGCAGAGCCCCATTCTTGGGGCCCAGGAAACCCACGGATTCCAAAATAGAAAGAATAGAAAGAAAGGAAACCCAACAGAAACAGCAGGCCTGGGTCAGAATGAGGCACTTACAGCACCAGGTTGTAGTTCCTAAGTTGTGTGGGTTTTTTTTTGTTTGTTTTTTTAAAGCAGAAGTTTTCATTTCCAGGTTTGAGGGTCATGAGCCTGCATTGTCCTCAAGGATCGTGTTCGGGTTGGGACTGCAGGCACTTGCTGGCAAGTTTCTGGCCACCTCCTCCCCAGACAGTCCCGGAATCCGACAGACTGGCTCAGCGGAACGCAAAGTCACACCCTGCATTGGACCCGGAACGGGAAAAGCACGTTAGTGGAAACACTGGTGAAATCCAAATAAAGCCCCGAGTTCGGTTAATAACACTTTGCCAAGGTGACCGTCTTCGTTCCTGCGCACACTCCATGGTTTCGCAGGGTGCTGACCTCGGGGACTCAGGGGAAGGGCCTGTGGGGACTCTACTACCTGGGCAATGTTCTGTAAATCAAGTCGGTACAAAAGAAAAGGTTATTTTTTAAAAATTGGTTTAAGAAGACATTGGGCCATGAAAGCACCACCATTTCGTAATCCTTACTCAAATCTATGTGCCCTGTGTTCACTTTTCCATGGAATATATATATATATATAAACATTTTTAAAATCCTCTCCCAAGGATGCTAGAGAGGAAGTGTTGGGGGTGGGGAGAAAGAAGAGACATAGATGTGAGGGAGAAACATCCATCGGGTCCTCTGACAGGTGCCCCGATGGGGGACTGAACCTACAGCCCAGGTATGTGCCCTGACCGGGGATCAAACCCACAACGTTTTGGTGTATGGGACAATGTTTCAGCCAGGCAGCAATATTTTTATCTGAATGAACTCATTTTTTTATTTGAAATCCTTATTTGCTTATACCCAATGAAATATAAAATGATAAATGAGAATATGTAGCATCCTCTATGCACAGTTTTTAAAAGTCTAAGAAGAGGAACCTCCGAGCTAACTTAAAACACGCACATGCATAGTTCTGGGAGCTCGCTCGCTCTGTTCTGTATCGGAGCCCCTGCTGCTGCTCCCCCAGAAATGCCACCACATTTGAGACCCTCTCCCTGCCGTCTCCCTATGTGACCACGACACATGTAACCCTAGAACAGGCATGATGTTGCCTGTGTTCGACCATAAAGGAAATTTTTCTGACTGCAGTTGATGTGCCTTGCCAAGTCTTTTGTTCAGAATTAGAATGTTGAGATTTCTTTAGGTCGGTGCTAATTAGTTTTTAATACTGTATGGAATTTAAATGCATGAACACAGTTTTTTTCATTGTATCGTATATCTCTTGTTATTTTTTCTCTCAGAGGTATCGAGATACAATTGACATAAAACATCCCGGAAGTTTAAGGTGTACAATGTGATGATTTAACACGTGTAAATATTATGAAATGTTTACCACGAAAGGCTAGTTAACAGATCCTTCACCCCACGTAATTAGCATTTAAGATCTCTTATAGCAACTTTCAAGTACACAACACAATGTTATTAATTATATTCACCATGCTGTTGCACTCAGGGTTTTTTTTTAGTTTTAAATTTTTATTTTAAAATGAAACTATACCAATGAACACGAATGGAAAACCAGTTTCCCTTGCCCCACGTGGATGCTGACCATATGAACAGATACGAATAACAGCAAAAACAGAACTGTCTCCAATGCTCGCCAAATGCCTTCACCTGCCACAGGTCCCAGGTCTGTTTCTGATTTCTCCTCATTAGAAGGGGAGGTGAGCCATCATTAGGAAAGCGTGAGAGACCCATCAGCGCAAACGGAGACTTTGTCCCTGCTGGAACCCCAGGGTCGGGGGAAGACAAGGGAAAAAGAGAAGCATTTCCCACCATGTGACGCGAGCTCGTGTACAGCTGCGTCTGAGGTCCGTGTCAGGGTGCGCCCTGTGCTTTTTGGGAGGCACTGTCCTAAAGCCACATTGGCCAATATGGTGACCGTGGCCATGTGCGGCTATTTTATGTTTAAATCCATTTAGATTTAATAGCATGAAAACGTCGGTTCTTAAGTCTCCCCAGCCACATTCCAGGTGCTCCGTAGGTATCCGTGGCTGGCGGCTACTGGGTCGAACAGCTCAAGGGGACACTTCCACCACTGTAGAAAGTTCTAGAGAACAGTGCTGCCCTGAAGTGTTTCCTTCTGATTCAGGGTTGGTGGGGGTCGGGGGCAGGGCGGGGCGGGCAGCGGGAGGCTCACAGACACAAGCATGTTTCCAAAATCCTTTCTTTAAGTGCTGGTGAAAGGGGCCAGGTCAGCGGCCTCTGGAGACTGCAGGGAAACAGATGGGGACGAGGCTGCCATGAGGCAGATGGGGCTTTACCTCTGGCCTAGCCAAGCTCGCCAAGAAGCCCCCTCCCACCTCTGGGTCCTCGGAGAGAAGACCCTCTGGCTGCTGCCTCCCTGAGGTCAGGGCTGCCTTGCCAGGCCTCTCCCCACTCCCCACCACACGGCATCCAGAAAACCAGCCCAAGCCCCTCTACCTACCGATGGCTCAGAGGCAGATCAAGGTAAGTCCGAGGGAACAGGAAGAAGGTAGATGGTTGGGAGACTAAGACTTTGCCCAAAGTGGTCACTGAGTCTACTTGATCATCCACATCAGAGTTTTTCTGGCTAGCTTCAGGGATCACGTTCACATACTAAGTCATGTCAGTCATCTTTAACCTCCCTTTTTCCCTCCCTAAGAGAAAAGCATGGTTGGAGCTGGAAGCATGACTGCTTGTTACCTCAGTTCAAATCCTAACTCAGCCACTTGGTAGCTGTGCAACCTCAGTCCAGCTACTTAACCTCTCTGAGCCTCCACTGTTCTGCCTGTGATGTGGACATTCCTATAGGATTTGGTTAGACAGCCTATGTAAAGTGCCCAGTACCTGGTGAATGGTAAAAAGAAAATGTTGGTTCCTGCAATTATTGAAAAGATTAAGCGAGATGTTTGTGGATGCCTTTTGTGGAACATAAATAAGAACAATAAAGATAGTGGTTGGAATGTGGCTGCTAATAATGACTGATAAATTTAATATCTGAATGGAAGCTACTCTTAGGCACCCAATTCCTCAGGTCCCAAAAATCTCTGATCCCCCACCACTAACATGCCAAGATCCATGTGGTAGACATCATTAACATCCATCAGTATCTAGGTCTCTACTTCCAAGTTCAGGGCAGTTACAAATTCTCTTCCCCTTGGAATTAAGTGACGTCAGTGATGGTTTTGACCAATAAATATGAGTGTTGCTCCCTGGCCAAAGTATTTAATTGCTGGTGCTGACTCCCTGCTGTCCTCCTCCCCTGCTGTGTGGATCATGGAAACATGGCAAGATGGCAGTGTCATAAACTGGTGACTGCTCCTCCAGCTAGGTCCCTGAGTGACCTCAGCGAGCAGCAGTGCACCTGCTGACCTGCCCTGGACAGGTGGGATGAGTTAGAAATGCACCGTTGTTGTTTTAAACCCTGAGATTGTGGGACTATTTGTTACAGCAGCATGACCTAGCCCATCCTGACTGATACAATGCAGTTGGCCCTTTCCCAGTGGCTGCATGTTAGGAAAATTCAGGCTTGCCCCTAAATCATGTCCCTCACATGCCACTGCTGAAGGAATGATCCCCTCTAGACCCACCAAGGCCATCAGCCTCCCAATGCCCCCAGAACTTCATCTCATACCCAGACTATGATCTAGCACATTGTTCAAATATGGGCCCCATTGGGAAAGTAAGACTTGGGCCACATCAGCCAAGAGTTTCAGAAAGAATGAATTCCAGCCTTTCACCAAACCTCCCCCTCCCTGCCTGCACCAAACTCCTGCCAGACATCACACGATCTGGCTCATGTCCAAGAACGTATTAGGGGTGACACTTTCAAAAACCCACATCAACAAACAAGACACCATGGAGAATTCATCCCCCTCTTCCCAAATGAGAGGGACATATTGCTCTTGCAAAGAGCTTTGCTGCTAATTATGTAAACTCCGTCCTCGTTTGGAACAGCAACAAGATCTCTGAAATACAGTTCACAATTTTTTGGTTTTTCAGAAAACTAAGAAATTAATTATGAGATTCTAAATTATTTGCTAAATGAATTTGTTCTTCAGCAGACTGTTGAGTTTCCTCTTTTTCTTTTTTGTTGTGTTCAAGTGTTGTTCGGGGTCTAAGACTGCATTCCATGCTAATTGTGTCATTTGTATGACATTCCTTATGCCCCTTTTTGAAAAAATAGAGCAACAATGACAACAAAGCTCATCAGAAATGCCCTGGTCTTTGGATTTCTCAGGATGCTCTTGGGTCTACGGAGGAATTGGGTGCTGGTGTCTGGCTCTCCAGAACAGAGAGTTTGAGAGGCTGGGATGAGAATCTGGTCTTTGAGTGAGATAAACAGAGTACTGGAAGGGTTCCAGAAAGGTAAGCCTTGACCCCTACCCTTGACACCATTACTGAAGGATGACCAGCCCTGGACCTACCCAAGGCTAGCCTTAGCCTCTAGCCTTCTGTTCTCTGTGTGTTGTTTTATAAATAATACTTTTGTGTGCTTAAAACAAACATATACTGGGATTAATTAACAAATCATTTGTAATGCTATTGCAAATGTACTTGTCATGGTTAACAGTACAGTAAAGATCTGTTTTAAAAGTAGAATGAGTAGTAAAACATTCACCCAAGTACATTAACTGAGCACAGGTTACACAGTTGCAACATGGTCCCCTTGGGTCACTATTGACTAAGCTACCATGCTATTGTGACACCCACACTTTCCTCCTTTTCTTATCTGTAAAATGGGGACAGAAATAAGAACCATCTGTGGGGTCGTGGTGAGCACTTAACAAGCTGATGCTCATAAAGATGCTGTGGCAGATGTCACTTCTGTGATGACATAACCTAAAATTGTAATCTCCATTCTGCCAACCAATTCGCTCCCTTGCTGGTTCTGGTGACGTCAGCTGCCGTGTTGTGAGCTGCCCTAGGAGAGGCCCACATGGCTGGGAACTGTGGGCAGCACCAATGAGGCGCTCCTGCCAACTGCCATGTACGTGAGCTTGGAAGCAGATCTTCTTCCAGTCGGTCTCCAGATGAGACCTGAGCACAAACTGGCACCTTGATTGCTGGCTTCCCACTAAGCCACACTCAGACCCCCGCCCCCGGAACCATCAGATCACACATGTGTGTTGATCGAAACCATGAAGTTCATTCATTACGCCGCAACAGACAACTGATGCAAGCCCCAAGCCTGGCACCAAACCGAGAGCTCACAAGGGTGGCTGAGGGCATTATCACCGTAGACACCTGTAGTCACCGTAGACATCCACCCCGACACTGCCCTAAAGTAGGGTGGGAACCCAACTGCTTGCAGGATCTGAGTTCTCCCATCGGTATAAGATACACCTGAAAATTTATCTGATTTTAGCAATCGTCTGGCAAACACAGACCAGCAACTATGGGCCACGCTCTGTGCTAGCAGTGGGGATACGGCACTAAGTCCAGCATGGATCTGGTGGGAAGATGGTTGTAAAATAAAGTGACACAAATGATTCTATAGTGCAATTGTGTGTAGGATGCAGAGGTTTACACATGTATAGATAAAGCTGAGACAACAGCTTCTTAATGCTGAGCACCAAGGAAGGGCCAGGCACTGCAGTACCAGGTGTGCCCAACCTCTTGGCATCTCTGGGCCACACATTAAATATACAAACACTCAAAAAAATGATGAGCAAAAAAAAGGTTTGAAGTAAATCTACAATTTTGTGTTGGGCCGCATTCAATGGCCATCCTGGACTGTGTGCAGCCCACAGGCTGCAGGTTGGACACTCCTGGATATGCAGCATCTCGATGGACAGAGAGGTTGGTAGCATCAGTATCCCTGCGTGATGGATGGGGAAACTCAGCCCTGGGAAGTTAAATAACAATGACTGTGGAGCCAGGATTCAAGCCCACTCTGCTCCAGCATCTACCCTCTCTCCCTGCGCTTCCTGCCTCTCCTCATTTACCTTCACTAATTGTTTTGTTCAGATCCTCTGTGTTTTCTTTGCTGTATAATTGATCCATCAAAGACGGAGAATACCATGTTAAGAGCCTCCCACTCCAATGGCTTGGGGCAATAACCTAGCCTATGGATCCGCCCCTCCTTTGACTAGCCCTTGGGAATGCTGCCTCAGCTCCCAAAGAAAGAGCACCCATTAGTCCCCATAAGGATGGCAGCTGGGGACCCAAAGGATCTTAGGAGTCTTTAGATCAATAATTCTCCACTGCAAGAGATTTTTGCCTCCCCCTCCCCATAGGGCAGGAGGAAGCATTTGACAATATCTGGAGATATTTTTGATTGTCACAACTAAGGAACACAACACTATTGGCAGCTAGTGGGTAGGGGCAAGGATGCTGCTAAGCATCCTATAATGCACAGGACATCACCCACAACAAAGAACTATCTGACTCAAGAGTAGGCAACCCGGTTTTAGATGAAGGACAAGCTCCTATGAAATCGTGCACCAAGGAAGAGGGAACAGAGAGAGCTTGGGGATGAAAAGGGACCAACCAGTCTTTTGGGTCCTTACTCTAGGTCACCAAAGGCGGTCATGTCCACTTTAGCGAGAACCAATAAGAGAGCCCTCTCTTCTGAGCTTAAGTACCTAGCTCTTAGGTTATAAAAAAAAAAAACGAAAAGCTTCATGAATGTCACAGCCTTTAAATGTTTCATTTACACTGAAGTCACTGGAATCTCTGCTCAGCCTACCGTTTGTGACAATGCCACCTCCAGCTGGTGGAGACCCACCTCCACTGAAGCCATGAGAACAGGATGCTGGGCGCTGCTCTGATGTTGAGGGAAGGTCTCTGGGAGCCCGTTTCAGCTACTTCAGACAAGGAACTGTCTTTAAGGAGAGTGGCATTTTCATTGCTGAATAGGTTCACTGGTAATAATACAGAAATTGGGTGTTTATCAAGTGCTTCCTTCATGCCAGGTGCTGCCCTGGGCACTGTGAACCTCTTCAACCCTCACGACCGCATTGGAAGACAGGAATTGATGCAGTGACCATTGCAGAGATATGTAAAGGGAGGCACAGGGGTTCTGTGACCTGCTTCAGGTCACCCAGCCTGGAAGGGGAAGGCAGAACCTGGATTGAAACTGAGGCCGCCTGCCTTCCACGCCTGCCTCCCAAGACACTTCACCCCATTACCTCTGCAATTGAATACTTGCCTGCGGATTTCAGCTCTGCATTTAGAAATGCAAGACCTTAATTTAGAATTTTATATGAAGGGAATGGATTTTTATTGATTGGGGGATACTTCACTTTCAGACCTGCTGCTCATTGAAACTGCGCTTTGGCCCTGGCTGGTGTGGCTCAGTGGATTGAGCACCGGCCTGTGAACCAAGGGGTCACTGGTTTGATTCCTGATTGGGGCACATGCCTGGGTTGTGGGCCAGGCCCCCAGTGGATGGGCACGTGAGAGGCAACCACACATTGATATAAAAAAGAAAAAAGAAACTGCTCTCTGCCCCGCATCCCTCCAACTTGGCGAGGACCATCCGTTCATCCACGGGGTATTTTCATTGCTCTTCACCTGATGGTGTGGAACGAACTCGGAAGCACTCCTGCTCTTGCTCTCTCATGTCCCCTCTTGATTCTGTTTTTGTTCCTTATCGTTTAGTTTAAGATCAGAGTATTTTCATCATTTTCTTCACATTCCTTGGACCTGCCATTGGCCCTTGGCCATTGCAGCCTCAGGATGATTTCTGCTACCAACAGCTCCAAGAACCGGCTTTTGTGGGCTGCCCACCCCTGGCCCCAGGCAGGGGCCCATGGGCCTAAAATCCCCAGAAATCCCAAATCCACACATGGCTTCTTCCCAGGGATTGAAGAGTTTCGATCTTGTGTCGCACTCAGCAGAGGAGACTTTGACTGGCAGAGCCAGAGGTGGGCAAGTGGAAGGGAGTTCTTAAATCAGAGTCTTGGAGCCGGAGCACCTGAATACATAATCTCTCACACACTCCAGGATACACAATACATCACCATCCATAATCATAATATGGTGCCATATATCACCTGCCCATAATAAATAGCGTATCATCTGCTCATAATATTTTATCATATAATATCATGACATCTGCTCACAACATCATATATTATGTGATCGACACTCAGCATTTCCTCCCAGAAGGAGTGTCCTCCGATAGATTTGTTTGAAAAATACATAAGGGCGGCTGACTTTGGTGAGAAGGCAGGAGGTGCCCCCAAGTGTGGGAAGATGACTTGAATGGAGTTAGAAGGACCCCACCCAATATGACCTGTATAGCTCTGCATCCATGACATGTAGTTCCGGCTGGACAGGTAGAGAAGGCCTCTGCCTTTGGGCACGCAAATCCTGGGACAAGAAAACTGGTTGAATGGGGTGTATGCACATCAGCTAGCTAGTGTGGGCGTTTTAACACATGGTCCTGTTACAGAGCAAACAGAAGGTTCTTGAGACTGGCAAAACACTTCCAAAGTCTCACTTTCTCGAACCTGAGGGGTCAGTCTTCCACGGGCAATTAAGATCCCGGACGAGCCCCCAAAACTGTTACCGAGCAACAGAAAGGGTCCGTTATTGTCCGCCGCCTTATGGAAAGATGTCTCTCAAAGCCAGAGATTTGTGAAAAGGAACGGAAATGTTTATTAATGTTAT